>CAJNIZ010010446.1:75252-216541 GCA_905231905.1 Symbiodinium pilosum | reverse complement strand
ATGAAAGTAATGCACTTTAGTTCTACAATTGTACAGTGTAAAGATCTGTAGACGTCCTTGTGCTGCTGTTTGTTTTCCGTTCTTTGCTGTTGCTTTGGTACCTGGAGAGGCTCGCCTAACCGTAAAAAGTGCGCTGTCCGCAATGGAGAGGGGTCATGAGTCCACGCCTCTTCAAGAATCCCCCTAAATGGGCTTATGGGAGTTACCCCAATTATAGGTAGGGTTATAATCCCAGTTATAACCAGTTACTAAGTCCCGTTTGGCCTCCAGTGTAGGGTTGTCATGCCGAGACGTACTTCTAGTTGTGTGCCAGTCCCGATGCAACAAAAAGGTTGTCCCTGACAACACCTCGCCAACCCCCCCAATACTGAATACTTGGAAAGTCATTGGGGCTTTAGTAGCAATGGAAAGAAAATGGAAACTGCTATATATGATTTAGGGTTTAGGGTTTAGGGTGTAGGGTCATGGGGACTAGTAAGTAGGGTAATAATGGGATAATTGGGATTGCTATATAGCTTATTATAGGGCTATTAAACCACTTACTAAGTCCCCATGAGCCTCCGTATTCCCCTAAGATATAACGGTACCATACCGGGTGGGAAAAATGACGGGGGGTGGGGAATGAAAGTAGGGGGGAGCGGAGTAATGGTGAGAAGAAAAGTGGTTAATGATGACAGCTTTGGAGCATGGGAAGATTCAGGGCTGAGACCCCTTTCTGCATTTGTCAGCCAAGAATGGCATTTTGCAATTCTGGTTGGGCACGATCCTGACGTTCAGGTTTAAGTTCATAGAAGGTAGCTTTTAAACCCTAAACCCCCGTGTGCAACATTTCAGATCCAAAGTCTCGTCCACACTTCAGCTGAAATCCGGACCCCTATAGGAGGATCCTTAAGTGAGACACGTTAAACCCCCCTTCAGAACCGCTACACAATCTCCCACAGAATCTTGGGTCACTGGGGGTCAGGGAATCCTTTACAAGGATTCTGAAGTCCAAGAAGGGGAGAGTGGGTAAGAGGGTCCATCCGTAGTGTCATGTAGCATGACAAGGGTCTCTACCCACGTACGCTGCCTTTTTTCCTCCCAGCTTCTTGAGGCTCATGGGAAGTGTCGAATTTGTGCAATCTTTTTTTCTGAATGCACCCAAAATTTAGTATGCCGTGTTAAGAATAACAACCCGTGTTTCGCAAGTTGTTGTGTTTCAAAAGCCTCACTCCGAACCCCAGGCCTTGTGCAACCCTACAGCCTCAAGCCGAGCCAACTAAAAACAACTGACCCTACACTAGGTTGCTGTTCAGGGCCTTAAATGAAGTTACCAGAATAGGGATATGTAGTAAAGAATAGGGTTTCCTTATTTAAGCAACTTAGTTTAAATTCCTTAACAGCAACCCAGTACACCCTGGGCCCATAGCCCTAAACCCTACGCCTTGGGCCCATAGCCTCCACAGGGTTGCTGTTAAGGATCTTAAATTCAATTAATTACTACATTGGGGAAACCATATTAGTTACCATATATACCCATTACGCTAACTTAATTGAAGTTCCTTTACAGCAACCCAGTCCAAACGTTCAGCCCAAATGCTTAAAGCATTCGCCCCCGCAGCAACCCAAGGTATGGCAGTGCCTGCAGCATCGGGGAATGCATGGAACCTCAACTGCGCGAAACGCTTTTTAGGGTTTACTGAGCTGCTGTTAAGAAACTTGAAGTGAGTTACCATAGTGGGTATATATATATAGTATTTAGTGGGTTTCCCCAATATGGTAACTTGTAACTCATTTAAATTAAGGTCCTTAACAGCAACCCAGTTTGGACTTGGGGTTTACTATGGCCGGCCTCACCATCTTGAGTGTACGCACTGCAGGCAGACGGCGAGATGTAGGGCTGCGGGTGTCTCTGCATATTGGGTTTTTCGAGAGTTGCAGATAGGAGGACAAGACAAGGAAAAGGACAGTCAAAGGAGGAGTTTTGTTTGGGATGCCACACGGAAGATACTAGCTCCTGGGCATTGTATCATAAACATTTTGAAGTGTTGAGAAAAGCCTTCAAGAGCAGGTTCTGATTTCTAAGTGTTGGGGTAGAGGTACGTTAGAAGTGTTCCTTCCTATTACCATCGTTGCATTCCAGCCTCTCTCAGCACATCTTGACTTGTATTGGCATGAAGTTGGGCTTCTGCTGTCTGAATTACATGAGGCAATCCTTGCTGGAGGACAAGAGTCCCAATGAGACAACCTTTCCCCATCCCCAACCTTCACATAAGCAGTCGCCAAGGCTGTACTTGGTTTTCTGTTTTGGAGGGGTTGGATGTTTGAACTGCAGTGCCTAAGGCTTCGTGGGCCTTACCAGAATCAGTGGGGTGTGGTTGACCGTCTTGACGACGTGCAAGGGTCTTATTCCTCAAGATTGATTGCGAACAATTGCAATCAAAAACATACATCATTGTACAGGGCGTGGAGAAACATTCAGCAAAAATGAGTTGTAGTACAACCCTACCTTCAGGAGTGCAACTTGGCCCTTCCAGAACCGCATCCCTCAACCAGTGCACCTCACAAATCTCCACAGCTAATTCCATAGTGCGCTTCGTTGCTTGCTGTCGCCACCAAGGAGGTTCCTGGTCCCGTCTCTGGATCTCTCATGGTTAGCGGCATCGCATTGTTTGGCGCACCCTGGTTGCAGGTGTAGCGTTCAACCAGGACTTAACAAGCCTTTCCCAAAAACGAGGTTCAAAATGCTCATAGCTCGGAACTCCACACAGGGGAAAACTTCTGACAGTGGGTTCGAAAAAAGGCCAATTGCTTGAACCTTGTTAGATTCTGCAAGCTGTTTAACGTAGTGTCACAACGCTGGCTGGGGTCCCTTGCCAAGGTTAGTACAGAGTTAACTTTGCAGGTAGTGCAAGCTTTTACGAGCATACATAGACTTGGCAGTTCTCAGCAAATCAACAGAACCTGGCTTTGTTCTATGCAGGGTATAAGAATTTCTTTTGGACGCCTACACCGCGCTCATATCTCGATATGCCTTTCGCATGCAAGGTGCCCACTGCTAACAAAGTCAACCCCGAGGATATTCCAGGGGGCATAGTGAAGGCAACCATGAGAAGGTAGCATCCGCGTTCCCATGCGTCCTCAGCCACACATTCTTGGGCCTTCATAACCAGGCCGTTTTGTCCGGCCAAATACAGAGACCCATGCCTTCACTTTGAGAACCGCCCAGCAAGGCTTTGTTCTACTTGCGCCCCACACGATGGCTTCTGCAGAAGACAGTGCTCCCTGCAGCAGGAGTCCTTTGCTTTTATAACAGCGCCGCTTTCGAAGCAAGGATGCCGCAAATAGAACAGAATTAAATAGAGAAGCTTGTGAACCAGAGGGAAAAATATTCAACACACATTGTCCATGACTCCAGTGCAGCATGCGGACAGTGTGTTCTTCGGGTCTTCGGGTAATCAGGCTGGCGGAGACCGCCGCTGCAATCTTCAGCATAGTGTAAGAGGCCAGATTCAGTGTCAAGAGGGTCCTAAGATTTGAATCTGTGGATTTCTCCAGACTGGTACTGCAGCATACCGAAAATAGGAAAAGGGGGTATACATGTACCCTTTTGAGAATGACTCCTCGGTGAAGGATTCAATGTACTGAGAAACTCCAGCATGGCAGGAGAAGGGCCTTCCAAGGAGACCCGCGAAAAGGGTGACCCAGCTGCGTTTGGCTGTTGTCCGGTTTTCCTTGTGGATCTATCGCTCAGAACAGGTGAATGGTGGTTTATGAGGTTACGGGGATCAAGTTAAGTAGATGGTTTGGAGTCATGTAGAGCCTCCGAAATTATAGAGTCAAAGGTTGAGGCATGAAATTGATGGGCGTATCGCAGTGGAGCAGCTGCCATGAATGTTTGATTAGTGCAGAAGTCAGACCGCTGAAATGTTTCCTTATCTGCATTTAGTGCACAGGTTCCCGTGCTTTGACATGACAAAACACATGTAGGAAGAGAAGCCAAGCTTGAAGAGAAACTCAAATCTGAGCATCTACCTTAAAACTTGTGCTTTCAGAATATTTGAAGATCCAGAACAGTTATGACCTACTGAGATAGCTGTGCTCATCCAGCATTGCCCAGGCTTCTTTGAAATGCGGGCCATCGCTGTGGGTGAGCGGCTGGGGCTATGTTAAGCTGTGCCTAGTAATCTAACACCATTTTCCACATAACACAACACTAATCAACATGCACCGGGAGAAACGTCTGTCTGAGTAGCTGCAGCTCAAGCTCTCTTGGCTCTACATGTAGACGTCTATGCACAGAAGGCTAGATGAAGTCGGGTAAGAGCACGTAGCAACCAGAGTATGGCGTGTGGGGGCGTCACCTGTAGAGTCATACGTAGTCTGGTAGTGGAAGAATCCCTCCGGTGAGCAGCTTGCCTCTCACCCTGGAAAGGAAAGCTGCCGAGGGCGGCAAGCCTCCCAAGGTCGTCGCGCAGGCGCACAGATTCGGAGGTTTCAAAATAACATGGTGCCCCTGGGAGGCTCAGTTAGAAGTGTTGGATGGGGATATCTCGCTAGATGCCCAAAACCAGATCATACTGTCGGTAGTCCCTTTTTTAAAAGACGGCGTTCAATTCAGCTGAAGGGAACCGCTTTTCTCCCCTTCTCCCTCTGCCACGACGACCCTGAGACGCCAAGCCCTGGCCTTCGTTCGACCACCAAGCAAGTCTCTTCCTGGGGGTTAGTAGGCAAGAATTAACCGAATATAATCCCTATGTGATATATTCCCTCATTGCTTACTGACCCCCAGGACGCCCTTCTCCAAGCTGCAAATTTCCTGGAAGCATCACCTTTTTGTTTTTACCCGCGTTTTAGAGTTTAGGGTCAGTCGGGACTGAAGATGTGGAAAGGAAACGGTGGATATCAAGAATCCTGCATGACCCTAAGTACCTTATACCTAGGGAAGTATGGTATTGTAGTATACTAAGATCATGCAAGGTATTTCGTACCAACGGTGCCATATCATTGGAGATCATATAGGGGCCACTACAGGAATCCACTCCTCATTTCTCTGGTAGCTGCCAGTAAGTCACCCCCGTAATCACTTCACCCTAACCCCTAAAAACCCTAAGCCCTAAAACCCCTCAACCCTCAAAACCCCTAAACCCTAAAACCCTAAACCCTAAAAACCGTAAACCTAAAAACCCTAAAAACCATAAAGCCCTAAACCATGACCCTGTGCCTCCGCAGGTGAAGAGCGGAACCGGCGGGGATCCGGGCTACAAGTGCACTGCTTTGATGTCAGCTCCTCGCCCATATAAACGATCGTGTGTTGTATAGGGGATTGTATAAGGGAGTATTATAGGGGTTATAAAGGGGGACACTTGGAGTTTAGACTGTAGCTCAGATTTTGTAGCTGAAGCGGTTCATCAGCGGAGAGGCTACAGAAACAAGACAGGAAGTTGCAAGAATGGACACCTACAGGAATGATGGTGTCTGGTTTGTTTCTTCGACTGGCGGTTCCAGTAGGACATACAGGTCATCCTGGTCCATTCTAGCAAGTCATGAGCTTGGAAGTCCTGGGTTCGAAAAAGACTCTTAGTGCAGGATTTGTGGGAATCCAGGGAATACGCTGCGGGATCCACAGCAAGAGCATCTTATCAGTAGAAGCAAATGCGCACGGCCAGGCGGCCCATGCATTCTAAAGCCATGAAACCACTGGTGAGGCACCCAAGGCCTCTGCCCACGAACACATCTGGCTTTGGCACGTGCCCATGCAAATGCATCTTTCTATGGGTGAAGGACAACCTGTCACTGACGCGACTTCCACTAGAATCGTATCCTACCTTTGAGTTAGATTGTAGGTTCTATGGCCGCGAGAACCCTACAGGAACCATTTATGGCCTTCAAAAACCCCTTTGGGCAACTTAGACTCGCAAGGATTCCTCAGTGCCTAAACCCTAAAATCCTAAACCTTAAGCTTCTCAAAATGGGGGTATGTTTTGGGGACCCGCAGCAGGGGATACGAGAGTTTTTCAAAGTTGCCCCTATAAAGTCCTATGTGCATCACCCTTGCGGGGGGGACCCAGAAGTCTCCATACAATCCCTCTATAGCCCTAGTTCCTTCATGGCTCCCCATTTTGAGACATTCCCATACGGAGATTATTGGGGACTTTCCTGAGGATTACGTGAGGATCCTCCTGCAAAATTCTCATGTGGGTCCTTGCCGGGACCCGATGCAAAGGTAAGAAATATGAGGGAGTTATAAGGTCCTTCTTAGGGAGCAGATAGGGAGCATATTGAGAAACTCCCATGTCATTGGCTTGCGAAAGTAACCTTAAACCCTAAACCCTAAGCCTTTGGCCCCAAACCTTAAACCCTACACCCAAAACCTTAGACCGTAAACCGTAACCCCCATAAACCCCTAAACCTTAAACCTTACACCCGAAGCCATAAACCATAAACCGTAAGCCCCATACAACCGTAAACCTTAAACCTAGGTTGAGGCAGCCCTGTGCTGTTCGCTGCAGAAGGACAAATGCAGCTCCACAGGCTTGCAAATGTGTTTCCTGTAAGGTGGTCCATTTGACGGGCTGTATAGGGGCTATATATGGGATCTCAAGGGATGTAAATAGGGAGTTTGGGGTTCAGGGTATCTATGTAGAATCCTGAATAACTTTCAAATACTTTCAATACTATCCCTTTATGATCCATGTATGAGGATGGTGCCCCACATGATGTGTTTTCTGTCTGTAATGTAGAGCTTTCCAAGAGTTACGGAATATACTATCCTGCGGTCTATATTGAGGCTTCTCCGTCTATGGAAACTATTATGTGGTCTGCAGATTATTGCTCGGCACCTGAAATCTGCCAAGTTTCTGGCGGGAATTCTCCAGCACCGCTCGAATGATTTGGGTGCCTTCCTGATTAGTGAGTGATTGGTGTGAATCTTTTTTTAATCTGCTCCCTGGCCGGATTGGGTTTCTTATGGAAGCAACTCGCTTTCAAATGGAAATCCTATGAAGGAGCCAGCCAAAGTCAACCCCGGGACTTCTCACTCGTGTCAGCGGCATTTTCTACAGGGTTCTGATCGAGGCACCAGGACCTTCGTAGTAGATGACGTAAGCACCGAGGATGTATTCAGGGACGGAGAGTTTGGGGCGTATGGGCTAAATCCTCGTCCTGTTGTGCGAGTGCGGGGCGGGGTACAGAACGTGCATGGGCTTCCAATTGCTGAACCGACCTTGAAAAGTGATTTGTCACCTGCCGCAGCATGCAGGCCTTCAAGTCCGTCATTGCCTTTCTACACCCCACGAAATTCCATGATGATTGTCGTAGGGCCCCGCAACAAGAGCCCTTTTGATCCATTCCTTCCCAGCGTGCCCAAACAACAGGCGGCGTGACAACGCCGGCCGCAGGTCTGGGACAGGTTCTTGTGGATCGATTGCGACTCGGGCAGCAACTGGTTTAGGGTGTTCGGGTTTAGGGTTCTGGCTTTCCGGAAAGTGGATCCCGCTACTGTTGATGCTCAAAATCCTGCATGATCTCAGTATGCTAGTACTGTAGTTTCAACATGATGTACTGAGGGCCAGGCAGCCTTTTGAGTATCCACCATATTTCCAAATTTGGGGATACGGGTTCGGTTATAACATGTTGGGGAAGTGGAAGCCTCCTTTGTCCCCAAAATTTTATAATCACTATGCTGGAGATTCCAAGAGTGACCCTAATTTTGGAAACCTCACAACTGATCACCAGGTTGTATTTCAACCACTGTCGCCTACTGCCATCTCCATGCAACATACGATACCATCGCCTAAATAGTGAAAATGCCGGCTATCTTCCCACCTTAAACCCTACACTCTATGCAATGAGGACTTGGTATCCCCTACTTCAACACCACGGCCCTAGATCCTCAACCCTACGCTTGGATCGCTACCCTTACCCCTAAACCACTACCTAAGCGCTAAGCCATTACCCTGGATCTTAAAAAAATTACCATAACTCCTAGGCCTGAAGCACCGCGCTAGATCAGGAATGCTGCTGGAATGAGCTTGTCCGTGGACGCGGCCTGAAGGGCCTCGCACTAGTGACAGGGCTTCCGATCCATGAGCAAAGGATGGGTAGAGGATGTATGTAAGCGTTACGATTTAGGATGTGCTGTTTCCAGGTTTAGGGTTTACTTAAGACCTACACCTTAAACCCTATACAACCTTTACCAGCCAGTGTCCTGTGGGCAGATGTAAAAGTCCTCTGGTTTATTGTAAACACTATGGTTACCACTGTTTTGGCAACAGCTTACTTTGAGTTCCTTCACCAGAAACCCAGATAAGAGACTAGAGGTTTGATGGTTTCATCCATTGCCAGATCAAAGCCTCTGACCCATGTTTCATGGGTTTCCCTACTATCCCGTCTTTACTATAGTATATCATAGTATATAGCATATCATAGTATATTATAGTATGCTCTAGTATATTATAGTATATTATAGTAAGAAAAAGGATAGTTCTCCTCACCCCAAGGTTCCCCCTTAATTACCTTTAGTTAGGTATATTTATTCTTAAATGACTTTAATTCAGGGGCGAATCAAGGGGGGGTAGTACAGAGGGCAGAGACTTGAGGACATGCTACAGGGTTTTTGAACAGTTTTCCGGGGACTGCCATTTGAGCTAGAGGTTCTGAGATCCTTAAAGCGGGTAATATGGGAGATTGTATAGGGGACTAATTACTATAGCGGATATTAAGGGGGATACGAGGAGTTCAGGCCATAGCTCATTTGGGGTTCAGGGTTTGGGGTTTAGGGTTTCAAAATGTTTGCATGGAGGTTTGCAGGGTCAAGGGCGCCTGTCGAAGGCATGCTCGAAGTTCAGAGGGCTGAGTTTTTGGTTGCACTTGAAGCTTTACACCAACCGACTTTTCTGGGTCACCCCAGACTCTGAAGGGAGCGATAACCCGTTGCTGTAAACGGTTACTCGTCCCAAGAACTCAGATGCTATAAGCCAGGTACTGGATCCCGTGAAGCTCCAGGTATCTACCATGCACGGTTGGGTGATATTATGGGAATCTTGAAGATACCTTCTGGGTTTTTGGCTTCAGCATAGTCCGGAGTCTTGATGTGCAACTGACATTCCGACGTCTCCCAGGGCATGTAGAGATCTGGGGCTTCTCACCCTAAACCCTAAGGAAGCCCCTTCTCGGCTCATGGGTCGCTTTTTGCGGAGCATGTACCCAGCCCCGAGCAAGCGTGGAGCTCTACGCAGAACCCCTCTACCCTTAAGGAACCCAATGGGTAGTTCCCAAAATTCGGGCACGTTTGGGTACCGCTAATAGGTGCAGTAATATAATCTATAACCGAGAACCACCCAAACTAAGTTACTACAATGTGTGCATATTGTAAATCACGGGGTTTCCCTATTATGGTAACTTAATTTTCATTTCCTTAACAGCAACCCAATAGTAGAAGCACCGTAGCTAAGAGCCCGGTTTGGAGTTCCATGTTGGCTTCGGGCAGGGTTGTCAGCAGAGTCCATCCGCCTAAAGACATGTGTGGCGCCGGATGGGCGCAAGGAAACGCGGATTCTCTGTGTGAGCGCTCATTGCCAATTGCTGCTTAATACCGTCCCTTCTCAGAATAGCAGTAAGCAAAGTAGAGCAGTCCCTGTCAGAGATCCTGTAGGGTGTAGACAGTGAAGGGCCATGGCCTGTTAAGAGATCATGTGAGCTGTAGTCTAAACTAAACTCCAGAATCCCCCTTAATTTCCCTTAGAGTAGATTCCTTGATAATTCCCTATATAAGCCCCTTTGAGTTTAGACTATAGCTCATGTATGCTTGAAAACAAGAAAGGCCCATCGCTGTGCTCGGCCTGCGAAAGAGGAATGCCTGATCTTGGAGACAGACCTGGTTGCGTCTTGCTCATGAAAAGCCTGGAGATGAATTCACTTCAACTCTTGAAAGGAATAGCAGTAGTAACAGCACTGGCGAGTGGAATCGGAATAATACGAATAATATTATGTAATAGTAATCCTCCGTAAGTCAGCCCGCAGACCTGTTGTCTTAACGTCAAGCAACCAGAAAAGCACCCAAATCAGCATTTGCTTCAATTCTGAGCTACTTCTCCGACATACTTCTGGCTTCAGGAAGAATCGTCGCAGGTCGCACTGGTGCCATTTCGACCAGTTGACGGTTTTAAATGAAGACAGCAAAAGGCCGCAGAGGCCGCATGCAAAAAAGTGAGCATGCTTGTCATCGCGCAGTGCAAGGTCATTCATGAGATTTGAAAAATGCTATCCTTATGGCAATAGGGATTATCTAGGGGTTATATATGGGTTATATAGGGATACTGGAAGAGAAAATGGAACTACTATATTATTATAGGGACTATATAAGGGTTATATACGGATTCTATAGCCCGAGGATCCCTCAAGATAGTCATGTGAGTGTAGCTGACCTCCTTGCAGAAGAGACGGGAAGTGCAAGGATTTTCCTTCTCCATGGCTGGAGCTAGGCCCCCCAAACAGACAAACTTTTCATTGTTTGCAGTGAGTAGGGTTTAGGGTCGGGTCCAGAGCTTAGGGTCTGCATTCTAGCGTTGCACTTCCGCCGCCACCTTGAGGTTCAGGGTGAAGTGACGCGCGAACGGGGCATAGACATAGACCTTAATGGAGACTTGTCTTGAGGTTCGCAGGGTTCACGGTCAGACTGATATATATATATACAGGTATATATATATATATCTATTAACTTACCTACTACCTACATAAGGCAGGCCTGGGAGACTATGGGTAGGGTGATACTCCCAAATTAAAGGCAGATATGGTAGGCTGTCAAACATCCGTCATTTGTTGGGCATCCTAAGCATTAGAGCCTGTCTTGTACCAGGGGCCCAACCAAAAAAAGTTTGACGGCCAACCATAGCCCAATGAAGAGCTGAACCGCCCCAACGTTGATAGATCACAGGGTCCGTTTTGGGGGAGTCCTTATATTCCCCACGTTCAGGATTCCAGTGTATCGAGTTCATATTCAGGCCCAGCATAAATGGAATCACCCATCTTTTCCCTAGCCTGCCGTCACATAGGGCCTACCTATTATTCAGAGGGATGCGGCTCGTGAGTACCCGTGTGATCTGGAGGCTGCTAGACTTCCTTCTCCTTTATCATCATCTGGATCAAGGTTAGGGATCCTTTATAATTTTTTGGAAGTGGGATTCCTTAGTTTTACGTAAAAAGGATCCTTCTTTCTTCCTAGGGTAATGTGGGCTAAGTCGTCATCATAGCAAAAGATCACTTGAACGGTTGCTCTTACTGCCATCCTTGTGTTCCAGTCCATCCGTATCATGTACAACAAGTTGGTATTTCGCAAAAATTAGGGTCCCATTTTGGTACCCCTAAACATTAGGTGCCGTAATAGAATCTATAACCAAAAGGGGCCTATTTTTGGGGGGGAACAACCCATGTACAACAGGTAATGATGCTCGGGGGTGTGCTCCAGTGGAGAGTTCATCGTTTTGCAGATCGGCTTCGTCGCAGGCACTTGGCCGCATCTCCGCGCCGCAGACAATTCCTCAAAACGAGTGCTCCCTAAGTGGTGATTCCCAATCTAGGGGTACAGTATTTTGGGGTTGGGGTCCCGCGGAGCAAGACATTCCACCTTGAAAGCTGCAACCCCAGAATTGGATACATCAGTTCGAGAGATCCCAACCTCACTTGGCATTTGTAGGCATTGTCTTCTGGATGGCACATTGTCAGCTACTCATGTTTTATCTTGTCTTGCGGCGCCATATTTCAATCGAAGCAGTTACTCCCCACCTTCCCAAGGAAGGCAGTCCACACCAAAACAGGGCGGGAGGCGTTCAGAACCCTCCTGCAGGACTCCCTGCCTCGGAAGCAGGGTGGGGTGAAGAGCCAGAAGCTTCCAAAAGCTTCGTGGCTGTCGCTTGCAGTTGGCTACAAAATCCCGTGCTGGCTTATGAGCGACAGCGTGCAAAAAGGTTCAGCAAGGCGGCTTAATTTGGAAGCTTCTAGGTGAAGCCATGACAGCAAGAGCGGGCGTGCCTCCAGATCAAAAGGCTTTGTTTGCAGTCTTGGCTTTAGTCCCTATTTGAGCTATAGTGTCAACTCCTTAAATTAAGGGGGATACTAGGAGTCCAGACAACGGCTCATGTTATGATGACCGATTTGTTTTAAAAAGGTATTGTAGAGAGATTGTGTTGGCACATGCCCGCATGACCACTGTGTCAGCTTGAACCGGACGTCTGAACCTGTAAGATGTGCAAAGAGCTTCCTGAAATTTCTTAGCCAAGAAAGTTGTTGGACAAAAGGACAAACCCCAGTTGATTATCAGTTTGGGAACGCTTCCCACATGGCTGCAATTGCCTCATGATTCAAACGTAGCTTTTCCTAAGTTAGGCAAACGACTATGCAGATTGAATATAGTAGGAATTCAACGAAAGTATGGAGACCTGAACGAGCTGACTAGCGTTAAATGTATCTATTTGACGCCTGCTTGGTCTTGAACCTTAGACCTTCAGTTCCTGCGATGAAGACCATGGCATGTTGGAACATCCTGTACAGTGCACCGTTGTGCCTGTGAGAGGCTTTCAGCTCTCAAAGGTGGAGTATAAGTTTATGCAGAATCCTCAAGGCAACTGCCAGGAACTATGTAGATTCCTTGCTTTCATCGAGAAGAACAAAACCGCACAAAATGGAACACCTTCAAGCCTCATTCAGCACTCAACCAGAAATCTCCTCATGTCATGCTCCTTTGCACGTGCGGGCCCACCTGCAGCCTACAGCCGGAGGTTCACAGCCCGTGCGTAGGCGAAAGCAAAGAATACGTTAAAGGGCTATCAGACGCAAGCAACTTGCAGACGAAAATGAAGTCATTACATGGTAGCCTGCTTCATACTGCAAGACTCTACGACTTAATGTAAGTTAGGATGACTGCTATGGTGACCCTGAAGCTTGAGGCATGTCATTTGAGAGACATCCTCTTTAGTCATTGATTACAATCCATGGCGCGGGCGCGGAGTCAAACGTCTGCACTGCTGCTCATTGGCGCGCTGCTGTCAGCAGCCAGGGCCTTGAGAGCACTGCAAGGTACATTTCCATTGTCCCTATATAACCCCTGTATAATCCCCCATAATTCCTATGTAGCAGTTGTACTTCTATTTGAAGTATGTCCAGCGAAGTGGCTGGAGAAATCATCGCATCTCGGGCAGCAGTCCTGAGTCGGGGTGTTTGTGGCTGGCAGCTCAGAGTCCACATGCAAAAAAGGCTTTGGCATTGATGCATATTGCGGGTTCTTCCCCGTTCCAGGCCCAGTCATCGTAATGAACTCGTAGTATCTGTGGGCCATACAGAGCTTTGTCCGGCAACAGCAAGATAGAGGATTTCAGACCATGTCAATGACAACAGACGTCTGTTGGGGTTTCATCAAGGGATCCAAGGAAGCGACCCGCAATTTTGAGAAGCCACAAACTGGCTGTATTGTTGTCTGCTCGCCTTACCACAAATCCCACACATCGTTTGATACCCTCTGGACGTTCCTTGTTTTCATTTTTACAGGTACTTACATCACCATTCCCGCTAACATGTACTTACATCAAGGCCAGGGAGATTTGTCGGGGGCCCTATCTTTCATGCCCTTATTCCCTACTTTAGCCCCAATATATACTCTATTATCAAGTCGTGGTGGCCATTTCCTCTTTCCAATATCCTGATGTCAGCCGCTGTACAACCTCTATCCCCAGACCCTAAACCCTAAATGGTAGTTTCTATTTTTTCCACTATCCATATTCCCTAATTACCCCCAAACCCTAAACCCCAAGCCCATATCCCCCAATTACCCCCAAACCCTAAACCCTAAGCCAGGCTGCCTTTGTTGCTCCCTGGCGAGTTTCAGAGCCCCGGTGCGGGCTCGTAGCCAGGGCTGCCGAGGAGGCGAGCTGATTCACTCACTTATACTATAGTCTAAACTCCTTAAAGGGGGGTTGTATAGGGGATTATATAGGGGATTATTATAAGGGTTATTAAGGGGATACTAGGAGTTTAGACAATGGCTCATACAGGGGTTAGATAGGGATTTTGGAACAGAGAATGTTAACTTCTATTGAGGGTTTAGGGTTTAGGGATGGGGTTACTTGGGGGATCATGGGGACTTTTTAGTACTGGATAAGAAAATATTAGCTGATTCACTTGCTGGGGATTAGTAGTAGGAAATGGAACAGATATGGATACTACTATACCTACAGGGGTTAGTAGGGAATTAGGGAATATATGATTTATATATGTAGAGTTTGGGGTGTAGGGTTGAGGGTTGGTAGGGCATCAGGGAATCTCATTGTATAAGGTTTATATATAGGGGTAATGCCCTTTTTGCCTACTAACCGCCCGTAAAATTCGGGGTTTGGGGCAAGGTTATACGGCTTTTAGGGGTGAGGGTTTTGGGCTTTGACGGTTTCGGCTTTTGGGACTCAAGGTTCAGGGCCTTTCAGGGTTCGGGCTTGGGCTTTAAGGGTTCAGGGCTTAGGACTTAGTGTTCAGGGTTTAGGGTTTCGGGCGTTGAGGTCTTAGGGCACCATGGAAGAGGGTTTGGTTGCTTAAGTTGGTTGAGGCTTAAGAGCACTTGGAGGTCCGTTTTACGTATAACCTACTTAGTAACTGTAGTTATAATCCAATTATATCTAGGGCAACTGTAGTTATGGAACTTATAATTAGGTTATAACTACAGTTACTAAGTAGGTTATAGTGTTATAAGTACAACGGACCTCCAAGCAGGGGGCTATATTTGATGCGACAGTAGTAAGGAGTTAGGTTTTCAGGGATTGAGTAGATTTCGGGGTTATTGCTCCAGGATTAAGGTGGTTGAGTGCATGGTTGAGGTGGTGCGGGTGAGTTCGCAGCCAACGTTACAAAGACAGAAAGAACATCGAGCTACGATGCATACTTTCCTCTTTCTTCTTCAGGTTTGGGGGGGGTGAGGATAGTAATAGGGCTTCCTAGTGCAGATCTCAAGGGTTTTAGTATCCAACGTTTTAGACCCTTTGCACCGCATCTTCGAGACTGGAGCAGCATATCTTATGCAGCTGAACCCTAACTAGCTAGTGGCGCGAGAGGGCCAGCACGTTTCGCGTTCACATCATATAGTCCAGATCTTTGACTTTTCCGCGTTTGGTCCCTATTCATCTTCTTCTTGCTGCAGCGGCAGTCTGTGGAGGCCCTTTACCGCCAATCCCATGAACTCGAGCCCGAACCCCTGACCAGTCAATCTTGATCCTCCCTAACTTGCTG
This sequence comes from Symbiodinium pilosum, assembly GCA_905231905.1. Lineage (NCBI taxonomy): Eukaryota > Dinophyceae > Suessiales > Symbiodiniaceae > Symbiodinium > Symbiodinium pilosum. The sequence goes on along the minus strand of CAJNIZ010010446.1, from coordinate 201,295 downwards.
GTGGTTTTAGTAGGGCAGAAGGGATACTCCCTATTGGTATATCTCCTTGTTCCCTACTAACCCCCAGTACGCTGACACCCTTTTAGATGTTCCCATGCCTGGGTTCAGGAGGGCAAGGGCTTCTTCGACGACTCAGTCCCCGAGTGGCGTGCGGGCATCGCGGGCCGAAAGGGCGCCCTGGGCAGCCCGGAAGCAAGATGAAGGAGTTCAGCACGACCTATGCGTACCCTTAAGCCCCAAAACCTTCCTAAACCCTCAGCTCCTTCAAATTGCAACTAATCCAGGGGAAGTCTGAACAGTCTTCATGTCCTTTTTTTGGCAATAGACGGAAATGCATATGGAAAACGAGATGGAAACTGGGCCTACATGGAGTTTATAATGTAGTTGTTCAGCGTATGACTTTAGTACTTTTAGCATGTTTCTTTACATGAGACATTTGATGGGATGCTTGAGTGCACACGCTTTGAAACCTTCCCAAAAAAAATTGAAATGGCAACCGCATTAATTCTGAGGCATGGTATAAAAATAATCACACCTTAACCCTTACACCAAGAGCCTGAAATCGTCAACCTCAATTCCTGATATCTGAGCCTCAAGCCCTAGTTTGGTTTCCCTGCACCAATCTTATATGAGCTATAATTTTAACTCAGTAACTGCGGTTTATATAGGGCATTCTACGGAGGAACACTACAGGGTTTATTAAGGGGGATACTAGAAGTTTAGATTAGAACTCATGTAAACCATCCCGTCCTGCAATGGAAGTACCGTAGAAAGTGCCACTGCGCTACAAGGCTGTGCTGGTTAGCTGCGTGGTGTATGAGGATCGAATGCAAGGGTGCGGTTTGGGGTTTTTATGGTTGAACATGCATTGGATGTGGAAACACTTGAAGCCTTAACCTACACTTCCTGACAGTTATCATGGTCTATATCTATCTATCTATCTATCTATCTAGCTGTATGTATATAGATATATATAGAGATATAGATATAGATAGCGGTAATTAGCCTCATTGCCTCCCAGCTGCTGTGTGATGCGTTTGCTCGGACCTCAAATTCCAGGCTTTTTGGGTGGCCTGACGCTATTTATCCTTTACCTCTTCACGAAGGCTGGGAACATTTCCCCGGCTTGGAAGCGCATGGAGATTCATCCGCGTTGTTTTACCTTAAGTTACCATAACGGGTATATGCAGTGAATAATGTGGTTTCCCCAAAATGGTACCTGAAATTAAGTTCCTTAACAGCAACCTGCAGTGATTGAAGAAGGAGTGCCGTTTCTGCAGGATTGAGATGCCAGGGTGGGGTTCCCTTCAAGCTCGGGAAGGGTTCTTTGGCAGCCTAATTGCAATTGCACTTAAGCCCCATCCTACTGCACCCCACTCCCCCCCCTCCCCTACCCTACCCACGCATCCCTACCTTACTCTACCATACCCTGCCCTACCCGACCCCCCTACCTGAGTTCCTATATAATCCTTATACAAGTATGTTCCCCTTATTCCCTATTAACAACCAGTAAGCATGTCCTCCCTCAGGATCCTGAGGTGAGGCAGATAAAGATTTGCGTGCGCAGCTGCTCGGCTTCGCAAAGCACTGCTTGAGCCGCTGTCTACAACGAACCATAGTGTTGCTGTTGAGGTTGTGTCTACCTGAAGCCCAAGGTTGGGTAAAATGAAATCCCAAAATCCTAACAAACAGCCCAAAAGACCACCATTATTCTACATATTTCTGGGCCCCAGGTAGAGTTTAGGGTTTAGGGTTTTGAAGATTTAAAAATTGAGCCGGAGCTTGCAAGAACCATACGGTCCAGCAGTCAAAGCACTCTTAAGCGATGCGGTTGACGTGTATATATGCCAAAACATTGTAAATTGTAAAACGATATGCGAAGCCTACACCAGCAACAAAAGGCAGACCAACTGTTCCCACAAGGATACATATATGTACATAATTTCTTTATCTCCAAAACTGCTGGTATAAAAACATGAACTAATTCATTAGCGTGCATTAGGGTCATGATGTGTGCATATATGAACGTTCCTCGCGGCATGCACCTCAGATACCTGTGAACCTACACGCATACGTATATGAGGGGCTGTACGCTGAGCGTTCACTTAGTTTCTGCTGGTCTACGGTCCTAGGGCCCTTTGCAGGGGAGACGTGTTGATTCCAAATTAGTCAACATTCAACAGGGCTCGCTCATTGCAGCGCGTGTCCTCCAGCACTTTCATGAAAAACTCTGGGCTCAAAAGAAAGCAGGGTATGCAGAATTGGGCGTTTGGGTTGCGACTTATGGGGTTTGATGCTTGGGTTAAAGGCGTGTTCTGACAGTGCTTCACATAGACTGAAGTCGGTTCTTCTGAGCTCCATGCCCAACCGCCCCATTTCCTCGATTGAAGGGCATTTCACGCCATGAAACTTGATTCTTGAGTGCTCATATATGTGTGAGGAGTCTGAACCCTGAATTCACTTATGCTGCAAGTTCTGATACAAGCACCGTACAACAAATTCCCCGAAAACGACTTCGTTTGGGGCCATGCCTCCGCATTCACAGGAGATTGCCCAGTTCATGGTGGACGCAAGGCAAACCATTCGGGGTCCCTAATTCTGCTTTGAAGGGCACTCTTGTCGTCCCAGAGGATGAGTGACCCTACGTTGGATTGCTGTTGAAGATCTGAAAGTAAATTTTGTTCAGTAAGCAGAAAACCCTAGTATTTAAAACACACCATCATGTTATGGTAACTTAATGTGCTTAAACAGCTTAACAGCATTCCAGTAGGCGTCAAATGCTTTACTTCAGGTTCAACGGCAAGGAAGCAGTCCAGACCCGAGGCAAGCAGTTCGAGAAAGACTTTTTCAACGATCCCGCCAAAGCCGAGTGGGCAAAGCAGCCTCTTGGATCAACCACATGGTATGCATATTCCGATAAACTTGGGCTCTCTGTGAAAAATGTTAGGTATGCTTGCGGCGCCAGCATTCGCGTTTTTGCAGTGAACCTGCCTGAGTTCTTACTTATTTTGCTTATTTCTTGGCGAATTCAGGGAATGAAAGGGCATCGTCTGGGTGCTTCAGGGTTCGTAAAGGTGCGAGACCTCCTTGAGAACCATTCCTAGCATGTAAGGTTCCTATTTCTTTGATGGTTAGGCTGCCATTGACAGCTGGGAAGTGCTTACTTTCATGCACGCTGTGCGGTATGTGGAATGCACTAGCACGTGTGCACTGCAAGGCTTTTTGTGTCACAGTTTGCATTCTTGGCTGATGTACCTACGCTGCCGGCCGGTCAGCTTCTGAAGAAGTAAATGTTAGGCCCTCCTCGCATGTGATGTGTGTTGCTTGGGTTCTAAGTTGCAGTCATCTCTGGGTAGGTTTGCAATGTCCGTCTAGAGGTGCACCTCAAAGTCAAGACCAGCCAAGGAAGGGCTACAAAGCTCTCCAGGAGCGGATGCAGAGAGGATTTACTCTCCAGGTGGTGTAAGGTTTCAAGGCATAGGCCTACCTTGGCTTTGAATATGAACAGGTCTTTGGGTTGCACCGCTCGGCTGTTCAGTCGGATTTTGTTTCCGGGCGTTTTTGGTTCTGTGGGCTTCGGCTCCAACGCTTTGAGAGGGAGACCTGCACTTTGAATCCGCTACCCTTGGGGGGTCCTCGCAACAAGGATTCGGGTCTAGGGTGAGAGAACCCAGTAGTGAAGAATCAAATGGAAAAGATGATCAAAAGATGATGGAAGATTGGAATCAATCTTAGTTATAAGCTGATCTTGCTTTAGTGTCGGTTTGTCAGGTGCTGTCCCTCGAAGATGGTAGCTTCCTATGCATCTTCCAGGAGCTGTATTCAGCTTTCCTGGAAGACTGTACCAGGTGTCTTTTCCGGGCCATTAAATCAAGAATAGTTTTCCAACAAAATCCAGGGGCAGCATCTAGCACGGGCATATGCGGGCATGAAAAGTCTAAAAAGTTGTGCTTTGCAGAGCTCCAGTCTTGAGAAGCGGCGGTGTTTTCTCAGGACCCGGACTGCAAGGAGTGGCCAGAGGTTTGGGAGAAGATCAAGCCATTCTGAGTCATATAGACTGGCGGTCTCTTGAATTGAGCACGCATTTTTGAAGTGAGATCTACGGTATGGGAAACCTCAGCATAGTATACCGGGGATAGAGTAGGCCGGCTACATGGGTAGGATATAAAGAGACCGCTCACCCGAGAAGTTATGAGAGTCAGGGGCATGCCTGCTAAGCACGGTGGAGTTAGGTAGTCCTGCATGACCCTAAGTAACGGATGCCTTGGGAATTATCGTGTTATAAGGTACTAAGGTCACACAGAACTGTTTGGCAGTATCAGTACCATTAGGGCCGGATTGTTCACGGGTATTTGCCGGTAGGGCTACACTGAAACCTGGGTCAAGGATGGGATTTATCAGGATAATATTGGAGATATATGTAAAAATGGTAAAGAAAATGGAAGCTACTAAACTATTAAGGCTTTTGAATTTTCAGGGTTGTTACATAGAACTATAGGCGGCTTACTTGTTGAGGAATGCTTGTTGGTTCCCTAAAGTACCCGAAAGTTGCCTTGATTCTTTCGGCTATAGGGCCCCAGTAATTCAGGTGACCGATATCAGTTATCCTACTCAGAACCCGAATATGAAGACGCATGAAACATCAAGTAGAAGAACACAATAGTAAAAATTCAAATAGCAGAAGTAATAGTAATGATCAGCATATCAGATTCGGGGAGTGCGGGAGGTGGGGGGTATCTTCCAAAAGGTTTGTTACCGCTTCAGGCTTGACAGGAAGCTTAGTGGCTCGTGGCCGTAGCCTTCATGGAGGCTAAACCCAATATATAAGTGATAAAACGTTGGGAGAAAACCAAGGTTGTGCAAGAATTTATCCATAAACAGCAGGTTTTCAAGCTTACGCGTTTCGAGCCCCTGGGGTTCAGGCCGTGTTGTATGGATGGGCCGCCGATTCAGCCTGCAGGGGCATAGCGAGAAGCATGCTGTAGCGGGCTGAATAGTAATTTCCAACAGTGTGGCCACATTATTTGTAGTTTTACTGATAGCTGAATCTAAAAACTGTTCTGATTAAACAGACTCCTTAGCATATGTCTTACACATATCCTTGCGCTTGGCAGCGACAACTTTTTAATTTCTCAGCGGAGCAAAAAAGGATGTTTCACGAAACACGCACAAACGCCCATGTGTTTCCAGGGTTCTTCAGAAAGTTCATGGTAGCCGTATCGGTGTTTTGAGAAACCTCAAAGTTTTTTGAGCAGTAGCAGCAGTACAAACTAGCCATCGTCTTTTCGAAGCCAAGTACATCCCAGGGTTTGAGTTCTCTACTACCTAAACCTTAAAAGTAGGTGAAATAATAGCCCTAAACACCTAACAATAGCCATAAAGGCAATTATTTTACATACTTTTGGGTTCCAGGTAGTACCATTATTCTTGCTCTCATTGCCATCATTACTACATTGAGGCCAAGTTGTCCTGCTCTCTCCTCGTACATTTGCAAAAACGACTCTCGCACAGTCGTACATCTCGAGCTTCAGAGCTTGCAGGTACTAAATTGGAAGTCAGGGGTAGGTTTGTAAACATGTTTTATTCTTTTATTATCTTTTATCCCTATATAATCCAATAAGGCCATAAAGCTTTGAATTTTATAGGGCCCCCAAACCTGCTCTAGAAGTGGATCCCCATAACAATCCCGATAGATACCCCTATAAACAACCTGCGTATATACATATATACATATATACATATGTATGTATGTATATGCACTTTCCCCGCTCGTTGCTAAGTAACGGTAAGTCTAGTTCATACAGAGCTCTTATGTGTTTACTTTAAACCTTTGGACCGCCTGGGTTTTGCTCACGCACTTGTCAAGGATTTTGTTTTGCTTTGTAGCTCTGCTTCATCATCCCTATATAACCCCCATCCATGCTCTCAAAGATCCCAATCCCAACGAATCCATGTTCTATCAGGTATGAACTTTGCTAATACTACTGCTACTACTACTACTACTACTTCTACTACTACTACTACTACTACCATTGCTAGCTACAATTACTTCTACGACCACTATCGGTATTACGATTTCTATTCTCATTATGCCTACTACTATTACTGTTATAGTTTTCTCGCGGCTCACAGCCAGAAGACGGCACAACAACCAGCCTGGAACCAGAACATGTGCCCTACACTGTAGACCCTACAATCAACGACTTAGAGTTGGTGACCTGAACTTGCTGGCTCTTAGTAGGGAATATGGGAGTATATTACATAGGCAGAAGGATCAAATTTCCTTATTTCCTGAGAAGGACCAGTAAATTAAGATTTGTAACCTTGGGTTTCGGGTCCCAAAGACCCTAACTATGGGCTATATCCCATGGCTTAGGGATCAAAATCTACCAGGGTGCAAACCCTAAGGCTGCAAAGGGAAGCTTCCTGATACAAAGGCTGCAATGTCAATGGGTTGCATGTTTGTTTGGCGGAGGGCAGCGGTTTTCTTTGCAAGGTAAGCCCGTAACATGCTTTGGGTCTTGGTGGGGCAGTTCTAAGGTCCTTACTGAAAGTTTTGTTTGAGGGAGACTTTGTGTGCAGGCTCGCATTGTCTGCGTCTCCCCATTCTCTGCGCCTGAAGGGAGTGATCGCCCGATTCCTTTTGGCTGCGCATTTGGCTCAAAGAGACCCCTTTCCCTGGGGCTGGAAAGGGCTTGTCTTTAGCTGATTCTGTTTAGTTGTAAGCCTGGTAAGCACCCCCACTACTTGTTGAGGCTTTTTCTGAGGAGGTCTGGTTTAGAACAGCGTGATGTACTATTCCTTGTCCTGAAGAATTCAGCGTAATGCCACCGCTCAGAAAAGATTTCCAAACAGCTTCGCACCTGAACCCTCTTGAGTTTCATGACGAACCCCTTTGCATCTCCCAACCCCAGATCTTAACCCCTCCAAGTCAGCCAGGATGTCCGAAACAATTTCTAGTGGAACTTCGAGCGCTTTGTATTGTGGATGGCCACTATATATACATCGCTAGTGTACAGCAACTCAGCACTTGGAGAGCTTTGTATTGTGCATATAGCCAGAAGAACAATCGGAAGCTTTGCCGACTCTTAGACACCTCAGCTAGTGCAAAATCCGCGGTCGCCTAAAGAGGCCTGACCTGCACAATGGCGGCCGTGGCCATGCAAGTGGACCTGGTCGAGTCTTGTCCTCATGCTTCCTCAGGGCGCCAGGATCTGCAGACCAATTGAGCTCTTTACATGGGCAAATGTTGAAGACATGGACCATGCCCAGGGCCATGGTCGAAGTAAGTCATGACCTTGTCATTTGCTTGCGCGCAGAGGTTACACGTTAGTTGCGCCACTTCTCCACCAAAATGAAATGACCCCGGGTCAGGCAATGCAGAATCCAGCCGAGTTGTTTGTGAGCTGAGGTAGACCTGTGATTGATAAACCCCCTCCCTCAAGCCTTAAGAGGGGGGGGTTCTACATTAGGGCATGGCTTGGTAAGTGCCTTCTCGGGTGTTGCTTTCGAAATATCCAATAATTGCCGCAGAAAGCGCGTGGAGAGCATGTTTTTGGCATTCCCACGTGATCATCACATATCCCTATGCTGGATTGAGGTCGCCGCCAAAAACGGCAGAGGCACCGCCGCAGCAACGAAAAGTGAGTACTGTAGCCATTGGGGAAGTTGATTCAACTTGCTCAAAGAAGGAGCATCCAGAGCTGTTGCAGAGTTTGCATCCCATGGCAGGCTAGAATGTGCCGGAGGGCTTCTGACCTATTTAGGCGTTCGAGACACCATGTACCATGTCCAAAGGCCTTTAAACACAGCCCTCAACCCTAACCCTAGGCAGGCGTGGAACGACTTTTCTCGGTGAACTTGCTGCAGCAGAGTAAAGTGGCTAGTTGTTTGAAGTTGTCTGAACCTCAAGCTTGACAGATTGCGTTCCAGCATTCGTTGTTGCAAGTGAGTGTGCGAATGGATCCCATTGGTAGCCCGTGGCAATACACACACATATGTATATGTATATATGTGAAGTTCCATTTTGTTTGCTGCATTCCTTCTTTCTCTACAAGCAGCCAGACGGTAAGTCCTAAATCCTATGTCTCTATAAACCACCACTTTCCATGTGATTGTTCATGTTCTTTTCGCATTTGATTCTCCCATATTGCATGTTGCATCTGCAAACCCTAGACCCCAGACCCTAAAGCCTAAATAGTAGCTTCCGTGTCATTCTCCATGTTCTTTTTTCATTTGAGTGTATATTATTGGGCTATAAACATGTGTCCGGAAGTTCCCTGAATCGAAAATGTTTTTTTGAATCTCTGTTATCTTTAATCCGGAGAACCAGCTGAAATTACAATTTCTACCAGGGATCCAGACAACTAAGGGGTTTGGACTACTGGGACTCAAGTCCTAAAACCGCAAAACCCTAAAACCCAAAACCCTGAAACCCTAAAACCCTAAAACCCTGAACCCTAAAACCCTAAAAGCCTAAAACCCTGAACCCTGAACCCCAAAATCCTAAACCCTAGATCCTAACCCAAACCTAAACTTCGGCTTCATTATCACGTGCCGGGCGCTGAGCTCACGGCGAAATAGCCGGATGCAGTGCGGCTAGCTAGGCAAAGTAGAAAGACGAGTGTTATCTATGATGAAATCTTGAAAGATTGTGAGCCTTACTTAGCCCGTAGAAGAACTTGAACTTGAACCTTTTTGGACTAGCTTTTTGGGTCTCTATAATGAAGTTTAAATTATTTTAGCTCTGGTTATTGGGGAAAAGAGAGGCTATTACTGGCTTTTCTTGGTATACCTGGTAGAATCCTTTCCGGCAGGAACCTTCGTCGTAGTCAAGGGTCCTGCCATATATACGCCATCCTCCGGGCGCCAAAGAAATGGACCTATGTATTCGTGGACAAACCCAGCAGGCCGGGCTTAGGGTTTAGAATATGGCTTTGGGTGTAATATAAAAAGGTCCCCATATGCCCCATAATATTCTACCTACTTAAGGGGGACTATAGGGTTCAGAGTCCTGCAAATCCAGGCTCGGAAGCGTCAGAAGCGGCAGTCCTGGAAGAAGGAGTTTGCTGAGGCGCGGTTTGCCTTTGGGGCGCCAGGTTGCTGAATATCCTGGCTTACCAGTGTCGCAGCTTCCATTTCATGTTCCATTTTTTTCACATTTGCTTTTCCATCATTGGGGTAGTATCTCAATTATAATATCCTTTATAATATCCCAATGTATATATATATGTATATGTAATATACACTTCAAATACTATGGTAGTTTCCAATTTCCTTTGCATCATACCCCTGCATCTATCCTAGTTGGTAGTTCATTTAGGGCTTTGAAATCCTTGAACCCTAAACCCGTCCCAGCAACAGCACATCTGCACCTGCCTATTGATGCAGTGAGCATCCGTGAAGCCATGATGCGGGGATTTCACAAAATGAGGGGTACCATCAGAGGGTTCATATGGGCATTCTATGGGGGGCACCTTTTCCTTCAACAGCAAAATTCCCCGGGCTCAAAACTTCTGGTCAAAGGGGGCGTTGGTGTCGTTGGCTCTGACATAGGCCAGGAACCTAGCCAGTCTTAAACAAGACTACTAAGTAGTATCCACTCGATTGTCAACCTTTTAGATCTCGCACCTCCTTTCAGGTTTGATTTCATCCTCCGCTCGCCTGCTGTTAGACATCTCTTGCGCTGATAAAGCTCCTCAGCCCTCCGGAAAGCAGAGGTGTTCTTTCCCAGAGGGTTGTGCTCAGAGAGGGAGGTTCTTTTCACAAGAATGGCCCAATTCTTGTGATAGAGAACTCGGAGAGAGATGACAATCAGTCAAACCCTTGTGGCGGATCAACACCTAAACCGTGAAACCCTAAATTCTGGAAAAAAAATGCTCCGAAACATCCTTTGCCCTCAAAACCCCCAACCCAGCAAGCTTCTGGATCCTCAAAACCTTACCCCTCAAAAACCCAGAAGCCCTAAAATCCCAGGGAGGCCCTAAACCCAGAGAATCAGAAAAACCTGGGAGGAGCCGCCGGAAGCCGACTCTAAGCCAGTCCTCCGCCGGAAGAAAGGGAAGCAAGCTGACCCAAGCAGGCCTGGAAAATTACGTGCAAAGCCTTCAGAATGTTCCTCACCCGCGCATTTGCGGTTGTGATTGTGGTCGTGTTCGTGGTTGTTTCGTCGCCAGTACTGCTCTGTTGTGACTAGTCTAGTGTCCTGTGGCGCAACCGCGGAAGCATTCGATGGTATGTTTCTTGCTCTCTTATCATTGGGTTGATTCTTGTTGCATTGCGGCCAGTACGGTTGCTGTTCGTAGCTTGTGATGGCAATCGTTAGTATGATCGTCATCTTTGTGTTCTTCTGCAGATGACGGACTGAGCCCAGGGAATAAGTCAGGCAAAGTCGGGCCCGTTGTAAGCAAGCACGGGTACAGGACTAAGATAAACCCTAAAAACCCAGGCGCTGCGAGAAACATCTTATTGAGCCTTATATTAGCCGTATTACGTGCTTCTAGCGCCGGTGTGTGGTACCTTTAGGGGGAGTAGTCCCGTAATCCCTACAGTTGAGAGGTCGGGTCATGAGGCTGGTGCTTCATGCGAGTGATCGGGAGACTTAATCAGCAAGAAGTGTGTAGGAAGTTCATTAGTTCCCCAATCACACTGCTCTCATCCCTTAGCAGCCTCAGGAACTGATGTCTACTCAACTTACACCAGACCTACATCTTTGCCCCTGAGGCCGAAAACCAAATTCCTGGACGTCCCAGAGCCGAAGCCTTGAATCCCCACCATCATCATCTGGGTTGCTGTTAAGGAACTTAAATTAAGTTACCATAATAGGTATATATAGTAAATAATAGGGTTTCCCCAATATAGTAACTTAATTTAAGTTCCTTAACAGCAACCCAGTCTACTCTTTTTGGTAGGTTCCTGAAATAGGGGGGCCCTCAACGAACATAGACATAGTCCATATTATGAAAACCCCTAAAAGAGTACCCTATTCTTGGGAAACCCTAACCCTAAGCCCTAAACCCTATAAAACCTGATATAGCCCTAAGTAACCTTACATAACCCCTATATCCACCCTTTAAGGGACCCTACCTTTCGTGGCAGGCAGGAAGAGCCGGATGTTGTCCCAGCCTCCCCAGAGGCCGGCGGTTTCCCTGGTTTAGGGTTTAGGGTTTAGCCTGGTGGTGGGTAACCCAGAGGGTCCAAGAACCCAGAAAATTAGGTCCTTTTAAAAGGGATATGTGGGGGGATATGAGGGTATATGGGGTTTGGGGTTTAGGGCTTAAGGTCCAAGTACCCAATAATTAGATACTTGGGTTTTGGATAATGGTAATTATGAATTGTAGTACAGGTTTTGGGTAAGTATATGATCATTAGGTACTTAGACCCTTAGGGTAACGTAGGGTCCTGAACACTTACCAACATTTTGGGCTTTAGGGCTTATTGTTCAGGGTGGCCCTAGGTTAATTGTATAATTGTAGTAACGTATACGGCAATGCAATAGACCCCAACATGAGATTGGTAATTGCTTCGGACCCTGCCATAGGCCGCTGCTTGCTGCTACTCCTGATGTTGCTATGCTTTCCACTGATGCTATTCAAGGGTCTCAGGCAGGCATGAAGATGATAATAAACTAAACTTACTGGGGGTCAGTAGGGAATAAGGGAACATATTGGTATAGGGGTTATATAGGGATTCTATTCCCTTATTCCCTACAAAGAACTAGTAAGTAAACGAATCTTGACGAAACATGGTGATACTTGCCTGGATGGTAGATTTCAGCGGTTATGCGGAGCTGGCACCACAGATACACTTCTGACACTATGCACCCCCACATCATCCTACATCCCCATGTACCCTTCTATGCCCCCACGTATCTCTACATCCCTTTGTTTTCCCCCATGCACAACCCTAAACTCTAAACCCTAAACCCTAAACCGTGTGGCTTATATACCCCCTATACACCACCATCCAGATGCAGAAGCCTCAGCCGCCCCCGGAGCCAATTGACGCAGAGGCAGGGTTTAGGATTTAGGGTTTAGGGTTTAGGATTTAGGGTTTAGGGTTTAGGATTTAGGTGTAGGGTTGTGGGGCTTTCCGCTGCGCAGGCTGTATGACTACTTGGGTTTGGATGTGGAGGGATGGATTCAAAGGCTCGGGTGGTTCAAGGTTTACTGTTTGAGGTCAGCCCTTTGTCTCATAGAATTTCCTGGGCTTGAGTTGATCCATTTGAGCGTAGAGTTCTCGCTCTTGAACTTCCATGCTTTGGATACTGCCCGCCTCATTGGGAGGTATAAGTACAGAATAGACATCTGCTGCAGGAGCCAAGAGCTCGCGACCAAGCCAGAAATTATGATTCTGACTGGGGGTCAGCAGGGAATCATCCGGGCATATAGTATATAGGGATTATGTAAAAGGGGCTTCCATTCCCTTATTCCCTGAAATTTCGGGGTTTAGGGGCACCAGTAAGGATTCGAGCGCAGTCTCGTTGACTGCTTCTATCATGTGATATCAAACTCCCTATGCAACCCTCCGAAATTTGGGGCCGGACTTTCCTTTTCCATTCCCAGATGCTTTCGTGTCATCGGAATTCGAAGCCATTACCTATAGCATAAGGGGGTTTTGGTAACCCCAACCCCCAAAAGTTTGATCCTATGACTATCATATGACTTCACTAAGCTGAGGGTAGTGCTACCTAAATCCTTTGTTTGTATGTCAGACACCAGCCCGGAAGATGTGATACACCAGCCCGGAGGCAACGGTGACGCCCCCCGCGCGGAAGTCTCGCAATAGCAGCGCTGGAAAGGCCGGATCACGAAGTGGTATGGGAGTTTCTGAACCAGGGTGGGCCCATGAAAGCTGCACCGTGAGGGAATGAGAGGGTTTACCTGAGGAATTCTGCAGGAAAAGCCATGCCTACCCTCAGGTTGCAAGGTGTTCTGGACCAAACAATTCAGTTTGTGATGGGGTTCTAAGGCAATTACAGGACAGGACTTACCATGTAGGGACCTTACATATGCCATATAGATATATATATATATATACATACCCCTTATATAATTCCCATGGACCGTACATACCCATTATATACCCTTTACATAAAATCCCATTGGAAACTCCCCTCCTGTTGCTGGTCCTAAAGAGTTACGGCTACGACTACAGTAGGCTGAAAGCTACAGTATATAACTCGCAGATATTACTTTAGAATATTGAGGCTGGTGAGTGATTTACCGAACAGATAGTAGTCGTAAGCATCCTTATGATAAGGAGAAGGTATTGCGCCGGAAGTGCGAGATAGGGTTTCCTTTGCCTAGACGCCACATCCTGGCACCTGTAGATGTGGGCATTTTTCGATCGTCTTTCAACATTCTTCCTGCCGAAACCATATAGATAGACTCTCGCCTCAAATTCTAAGTAAATTCGGTCAACCAAAACTTGCTCGCGAACGTGCCGTACAAAAGTCATTCATTGCGCCAGATGAAGCCCCATGGAAATCGCATGGGGTCACAGGTGGCTCCTAAATCAGGGTTTCCCAGAATAAGGAGTACCCTTTTGGAGTCCCCTAATACGGATCAGAAGGTCTCAGATTGGAACATCAACATGCATCACCCAGAAAGCTTCAAAGCCCAAACATGTTTTAAACAAAAACTACAGTACCGGTGTTCCCGAGCGACTCAAAGCAGTGTGAACTCAGTGTTGTAGGCTTGTGATCTGCAGACAAAGCATACTACTGCTCTGAGAGGGCACCCAAAAATCCCTACACAAGCAAGGGTTCGGGTTTTCAGGTACCCGAACCCCAAAAGTATGTAAAATGATGGCCCCTTCTGCTATTCTTATGCGTTTTGGGCCATGATTTCACTTACTTATGGGGCCCAGGTATTCATACAGGCATTCAAGGCAACCTTCAGGAAGATCTTCCGTGTACCACAGTTACCGGCTAAGGGCTTAGGGCTTAGGGTGCAGAATTCTGAGCTTGAAGCTACATGAGAGGAAGTCTCTAGTTTGCTATTGCTACTGTTTGCGAAACCCCCTGTTTTTTTGGGTAACTTTTGGCCGAAGCACGCAGAACTTGGCTGCGCAGGTTATGCCGCTCCGGCTGTCGTTCTATAAAGGCTGCGAAATCGCAGGTCCCTCCCTTGCATTGCGGATTGATTTGGAGGTCTAGTGTTTAGGGTTGATGTCTGGGAAAGTTGGGATTTCATAGGTGCCTTTCTACAGAGCCCTTACGTCGAAAGAATTCTTCTGTCCACCGTATCTGAGCTAATTATGGTCTGGAGATAGGTTGGGGGGGACCTAAAGGCCCCAAGAAGGTAGCCCTAACTTTGGGAGACACCCATACAGGGGATATAGGGGGACCTATTCAGGAACATATTATCACCCGAAATCCTACAACCTCAACCCTGAACCTTAAACCCTGAACCCTAAGCCCTTAAACCCTAAAACCCCTAAACCCCCTTAAACCCTTCATCCCCTAAGCCCTAAACAGCCCTAAACCTTCAATCCCGTGGTTATCTCGCCAAGGTCAGCCTCCAGCAGCGCCCAAAGCCAAGGCTAAGAGCGCCTCTCGGCTTCTTCGGGGCTTCTGGGGGCTTTGGACCCTAAAAACCCCTAAACCCTAAACCTTAAGCCGTAACCCCTAAGCCCTTGAGTTGAGAGTTACCTGAACACCAAAGGTATGTAAAATAATGGCTTTTGCCTTTTGATTTGTTTTTAGGGATTTTGGGCAGTGATTTTACCTGCTTTTGGGGCCCGGGTAAAGCCTAAACAAGTAGTTTGAGGCTTAGGATCTAGTGTCTACGAGTTTGGGATGTCAAGGCGAAAAGTAACTCAGAGTAGTTGGCTCCCATGTTCCGCTATTCTGGCTTGGGTGGTATACATCTAGAGTTGTTTGTGCGTATGTGTGTAGGGGAGGTGTTTGTTCCAATTCGGCTCAGCATGCATCGTATTGCAAGCTGCGTTGGGCCTCCCCGCAGTTACCCTAAATCCTAAACGTAAACGGTAAACCCTACACCCTTAACAGGAGCGCTTTAAAAAAGAACTGAACCCTCTAATCCAGCGCGTTCGAGGGTTGGTGAACAGGGTCATCATTGGCTGTTTAGGGTCTAGGGTTCCCCCTGGGGTCATATAGGGGGAAAATTGGGGATATATTGGGATAACGCAAAAGAAAGTGGAAACTACTATTTAGGGTTTTGTGAAACCCAAGAAGGAGGCCAACGTTTGCAATTTTGAAATATCCAAAAGACCAACCAGAAGGGAGATAGGTGATTCACCCAATACTCCTCAATGTTGCCTACTGCTCTTTATCACTCCCTTTGCTTCCTTAAGAGTTCCGTCTGCAAAGCCCTGAAAAACCATAGGGCATAGTTCAGGCTTTAAGGTTTTCAGTTTCCCGCAGGCATTCAGAATTCAATTGTTTGGGGGTTTTCTATATCCTAACTGCCCAACGCCTACGCAAGCTCCTACATGGTAGTTTCCCAAAATAAAGGTACCCTACGATATATATATATATCTCTCTCTCTCTCTCTCCATATAGACCTCAAGATACAATAATCCTTATTATGGGGACCCCGAAAAAGGTACTGGCAATTTTCGGAAGCCCCTAAATCCTAAGTGCCTGAGAGAGCCGACTTGCAAGGTCGGCAAGGGAAAGAAGCCGTCTGAGGCGGAGTCAGGCCGCAGCATGGGGTTCGTCTATAGTAATAACAGAAATAATTGCAAAATACTAGTAATAGTGATAATATTAGCAATAATAGTAATAATAGTAGTGATAGCAATAATAAAAGTAATGATAGTAACAAGGCTTAGAGCTTGAGATTGAAAAAGAGTTGTACGGGGTCCTTTTTCGGTACACCTTGTAAGGATGACGAAAGAGGGATTCGGGCTTAGGACCAGTAGGGCGCGTGAAGCTTAGGAGGGACCCATCTTTCGGCGGCGCTGGCAGCTTGTAAAGATATTCATGCGATTTGCAAGGTTTAGTGAGGCTGTTTTGTGTTAGTTTCAAATTGTTCCGCTGAATGTTGTGCGCTGTACGTTCAGGTTCTTTTACACATGTCACATCTTAGGCAAGGTGTTGGGGCGTTGACTGGAGATTCAGGCACTGCAGCTAAGAATGGAACCCCATCAACCATTGACGCGACATACTGCCTAAAGACAGCTAATGACGCTTAACTTTAGAGACATCTTTGTAGGTGAAGATCCAAGGTGTCCATGACGCGGGCCGCGAGACAGTAAGGGTGGGCAATGAGATCTCTAACTTCAGGCTTCAGACCATGTCGCAATTTACCACAAAAATAATTCAGTCGCGAGCCTGCCCAGTTGCTTCTTCAACAGAATCAGACAGAACCTTAAACCTTGCACCCTTAGCTTGAGGAGTTCTGATGTGGACAAACAGGACCTGAACCGCTGTGGCACCTCCCACCGCCAAAAACAGCTTCAAATCCAACGCTCTAAATGACGGGGTCCCTATACTAAGGATTACAGTATTTTGTGGTTTATATTTCCCTTGTTTTGGGAGTCTACGAAATCTTGAACTCTGCCCTACCCAACAGTCTATCTACAATTGGGATGTAGAGAGCGGAGCTGTGCTCTTTTCAAAACACTATTGACGAGCTTTCTTTGGATTGGGGTTGCTCAAGATGCTTCCTACGTAAGCCTTGGGGTAAGAGGACTCCATAGTTCCTTTGTAATTCACAGACTAAGAAATCCCTCTTATATATACATATACACATCAATAGATGAATATATACGTATGTATGTACACTTACATGTGTATACATATGCATATATATATATATACACAGTTGCTGGTACTATGTGCGCGGAACGATCATCGTTGGGAGATTAGCGAGCTTCGCTTCGGGGCAGGTGCTAGCCCGCCGCCTGTTGACGGCAAGCCTGCTGCGAAAACGGAGACAGACCCCAAGGACCCGAGCTTGCAATCCAAAGAGTTTCAAGGGTTTAAGGGTTTCAAGGGTTTAAGGGTATTCAGGCTTCAAGGGTTTAAGGGCTTAGGGCTAGATGTAAAAAGGTTTTAGGGTTTTAATGTTTGGCGCTCAGCACGTCCAGTTGTAAAAGAATTTGTGGTTTAGGGTTTAGGGCTTGGGAATCCATACTTTCAGTGGACCCGCCCCAGCAATAGTGACTATAAGACGTAGTAGGGTCCTCTTACCTTCTCGTTATGTCAGTGTTGCATGGTGGGGTCCGCCTGGCCTAATTCATACTTTAATTGTTGAACCACCTTGGGCCCTAAACTATTGTAGATTCTATAAAGCTGCAGGGACTTGAAGATGCTTCATGTGAGGGACGTGCCTGAACCCTCAAGAATGCTGGATCTACATAGGCAGAATTTCGTGCACCAATCTGGTGATGGGGCTCTCTTTCGGAAGTTGCCTTGCTTGGAAGTCGCGTAGCGGCACTACATGAACATACAGGAGGGCTTACATGTGAGGTTGTCACAAAGTGGGTCTGCAGAGTGTGAGGTGTTGAATTAAAACAGGCGGTCGCGTTAGTTGTACGTTCCAGAATGGGCTAGTAGTACACCCCAGAAAGTAGAGTCGTGGACTTGAGACATGCTCAGGCGGACCTATTCAACCCTAATAGACATCTACAGCGTCCCTGCGTCATCCAGACTTAATCCGCACACGCCCAAATAGACAATGCTTGTCTGGAATCGGTGTAGGCCACCTTACAGTAGAAGCCTCCATCATGGGCACTTTCCTCTTTAACGCCTCGCAACCGTGGTGCGCTGTGCAAATAACTAGAAAACTGCTGGCTGAATATCTGAGCTAGCTGTGTTCTTGAGGCAGAGGTTTCAAGCTCTAACGCGGCACAGCCATGCACTCAGTTTGGGAACCGGTGGCAGCTGTCTAACTACTCCCCTCTTAGGTTCTCAGATTCCCTGTAGTAGCTTACTAAAATTGGGGTACATATTCAACGTTGGGGGTGAGGGCGGTGTTTATTAGGTGAGCGGGGTTCGTCATATTGAGGGGACCGCTGTCGGAATCAATGAGTAAAGCCCTGCTCGAATCTTCAACCCTCTCGAGATGGGCGTAGGCCTTTCCTCACGGCTTACACTGAGCCTTGAACCCTGAATCTAAAACGCTGAGATAAGATCCTGTCACATGGGATCTTGCTTTCGTGAGTTTCTGGGAGGCCTTAGTTCGGGAAGAGAACAAGTCATGAGCACGAAGTAGCCTACTCTAGTCCCTTCTTGTCATTATTACTGTAGTTAATGTACGTGACACTAGTGCTCTGCAACATGCCTACATGAGCCATAGTCTAACCTCCGTAAGGGACGGTTATATAAGGGGATGATATAGGAGAGTATCATAGGGATTAGCAAGGGGGATGCTAGGAGTTTAGGGTGTAGCTCACATAGCAGAGGCCTGAGGCCGTGACAGAGAAGGTGGAGAAAGGCGACCCGCCGAACGAGGTGAAGGAATCACACGGACGATGGTTTAGGATTTATAGTCCTTAAGTAGATAGAATATGGGGTATATGGGGATCTTATTATAATATACCCACAGCCATATTCTATCTACTTCAGGGGGGTATAAGGTCTGAGGGTTTAGGATCTAGGGTCTAGCGACCATGGGTTTCAGGGTTATGGGATTTGGGTTCAGGGTTCAGGGTTTAAGGTCTGGGGTTTAGGGACAGCGGGTTTCAGGGTCATGGAGATCTGGGGAATGCGTACTCCCCGCCTTAGGGACCCCCCAACCCTGAAGAAGGCCAATATTGATGTCCAAATGGTTTCACAGGGTCCGGGGTCCCTGAAAGGTCTGCGGATCATGGATGAAAACAATCAAGGAAACTACGAAATCATTGGGAGCTATATGAGCTACTAAGATAGGTATGGAGGAGTTAGAATTTCCGGGCATCGTGGTTGCAGGGATGTTGGGTGTGTAGGGATCAGCGTCATTTTGTCAGCTGGGAAGGTCAGGTAGGAAGTAGAAGATATGTCCCCCAAAAAAATATCATATGTATGTGTATATATATATATGTATGTATACATACGTATATACATATATATACATATATATATATATTTGTATACATACGTATGTATATATATATATATATTTGCATATATACGTATATATACATATATCTTCTTTCCAGATTGCTTAATCTCAAACCTTGAGGTAGGCTTCCCACATATTTCCTCACGACCCAAAGCCCTGCCTGGGTAACCCAATCAGAAATAACCCCCTCCCAATTATGATACCCCCCTTTACCCATAATAGTTAATACAGATTCCCCGGATATGTAATGGTACCATATTGGGGGGCTTCTTACGAGGGGGGTAGGGGCGGTTATAGTTTGGGTGAAGGGAGTAAGATGGTTAGTAAACCCTAAACCCTAAACCTTTAAGCCCAAACCCCCCAAACCCCAAGAGGTGTGGGGTTTACTCCACCAACCCAAGACCCCAGCCTTACACCCCATGATGGTCAAGGAGCCGCGTACCCGTCTCCTTCAGGCTTTCGCCAAAGCCGTCCCAGGACAGTCTGCAGACTTCTACCACGCGGTTGTCGGAGGGGGTAGCCGACAGCAAGGGGCCTTGTTCCGCGGGTGGGTGAAGGGTTAATGGGTTGGAGGTTTGGGTTTAGTTGATCTCCGTGTGATTTCTGTGAGGCCTTCGAAATTGCAAATGTTCGCGCAGCATGGATCTGTTTCGCGGTGCTTTTCAAGGTCTGGGGACTGGCGCTGGCTGAGTAAGATTAGGTGGCCCAAGATCTGCAGCATAACTACAGACCAAAGATTAATTCAGAAGTAGACCTGGATAGTATAGGAGGCTAATTAGTTACCAATGTTATTGTCCTAGGTTCCTTGTCTGATTGGTTATATGCTAGTTTCCCAAATACCGTGCCCCAATAGACGCCCCAAAATATTCTAATCCTTGGGATGGGGAACCCAAATTGGTACCCGACAATTTGGGGAAACCTTCATATATTGGGTGGTTGCATGTGCCATACTGGGTGTGGCTCTGACCTGTTCCAGTACAGGGTTTAACTTAGGGATTTAGGGTTCAGGGTTGGCCTACATGGAAGTTTCCCAAAATTAGTGGCATTTGTTGCGGGTGCCCACAAGAAGGAATTTTCAGGTCTATATTGGGGTCTCACTAGGTATGGATAAACGATCATGTGTCATAGGCGCTGTTAGCAGCTTCTGGTTTTGCCCCGGAAGCCTATAAAGCACAGCACCCTTTGCCAGGACTCAAAAATGGTGAGACGGTTCTGTTGGAAGAGCCGCAAGCGGAGACTGAGGCTACATGACGGCAACCAATCCAGAAGCATGAGTGGCACGTGACAAGAGTCGTGCATGCGGGGCGCGTGGTCCGTTGTTTTTTACGGAGTATGCACGGACCGTTCTGGAGGTACATACGGGCACGTTGCTCATGATTAGGATTATGACACAACAGATACACAGGCTACAAGCCTGTGGAAGCCGTTAGTACGCAGCAGCGACATGCATTCACAAACAAACGAGGTCATGGATTCATATTTCTCAAAATACCTCGATACAATCCCGTATATGAAGCTTCAGAGTCTTTTTTGTGCTCATCGTCTCTAGGTTTCCAAGGGTACCCCGACTGGGAAACTCCCACATGAGGAAAGTAAAGTTTTAGTCCTAGAGCCCAGGAAGTTGTTGCAGCTTCCAACTCAAACCCTCTGAAAGCCCGAAACCTGAATCTTATGACACCTAGTTTCAAAATCCATCCCATGCGTCTTTGCCCATTTCTTCCCACAGCGCCACCGGTGAGAAGGTCTGTTGTGAGAACAAGATATGGCAAGGTCACGCAAGGTCATTCCTCGAGCGTAAAGGTTGCTACGACATCTGCCCGCAGTTCTTGCCAAGAAGAACTCACCTTACACTGCAGATCCTACTACCTGAACTCAGAACCCAAAAGACCCTAAGCCTTCAACCCGTAAACTCTATCCCTATATAACCCCAATCCTACTTCCACTTGCGAGCCGCTGAGTTCGAGGCTCCGGCTGCTGTCCCTGCAGACGAAGCGGCAGCCGCATCGCCGGACGCCAAGCCCAAAGCATCTACGAGGTGCTCGAGCCTAACGGCTCCAGGGGATATTGCGTGCTATAGGGGCTTTTCAAGGGGATGTAGGGGTCCTGTGGGGATCTAATCGGATTTAGGGTTTGGGGTTCCGGGTTTGGGTTCGGGAGGCACAGGTAGGGACCTAAAAACTCTGAATAGAGAATAAAATGAAAAGGAATATGGGAAATGAAAGAGAAAGTTGGGAGGTATAGGGTTGTATAGGGTTTACGTTTATGATGGAGGTTGAGAGCACGGGGCCTAAATACATGCAATAATGGAAGCCAGCTCGCATGAGATAGGGAAGGTGAGTGGAGGGTCCCTAAACCCTTAACTTAGCCCTTAGCCCTTAACCCCAAACTATTTGGTTGGGATAGTTTCGAATCAAAAAATGAGGAACATGGCAAATGGGAGCTGGGTTGGCTTGGGGGGCGGGTAGGGTTTAGGGTTGCAATGTCATGGGCCTAAGTAGGTAGAATTGCCTTGGAGGGTTTATTTTCCTATCCAAATTTGTCACAGGCTTCTACAGCACACTACAAGTGTTCAAGCGCCATACGAAAAGTGTTATGTGATCAGACCTCGTGTGTCTGCATGACCCCCGTAAACCAGCGCTGTAAAGTGGAAAGTGACACCTTAAAATGGGGACCTTAAGATGAATGGACTCACTGGGACTGAAGTAGGGAATGAGGGAATATGATCCCTATAGAATTTATTTCTGTAAATACTCCCTACTAAGACTTAGTAAGGCATGAAGAAATATGTCCCACAAGGAATTGTATTCCCTTCCAGTAAGTTGAAGGGAAATGCGGAAGTGGCACATACAGGCCGTTCTTGGGTTTAGGGTTTAGGGCCCCTATAGACACTCAGAGCAACGTAGCCCTTGCCATAGAGAAGCTGCAATTCCAAGCCCCAAGCCTCGAAACCACCAGATCAAGTCACCCGTAAACCCCAGGTCTGAAATCCCTTGACTTAGGGGTACTTGGAAATAATCTTTACTTTTTGCTTATTATAATCCGAAGGAACAGCAAAAAAATACAATTTTTGCTATAGTTCCAAGTTCCCCAATGATAATCCAACAAATCCTGCTGCTGAGCTTCACTTTTTAGCTTTCTTTGAGATCCTGGCCAGGAAGAAGAAGAAGGAGGAGGCCAAATCCAAGGACGCAGGCGCCCGGCTTAGGGCCGCAATGCGAAGTTTAGGTTGATAACGCCCTAAACCATAAACCCTAAAACCTTAACCCTGAACCCAAATACCTCCTAAACCTTAAACCTAAAACCAAACACCTAAACCCGAAAACCTTAACCCAAATACCCTAAACCTTAAACCCTAAAACTTAAACCCAAATAGCCTGGCATTACTTTAAACGCATTGGGACTGGGACTCCCTACGTAGGAGTCGATGGCCCAAGGCCTTGCTGAACGGTAGGACAGACCAGGGGCTCACACTGAAGTAGACCTTTATGGTTAATTAAAGTAGGAGTATCTCTTTGGGGGTCCCAATAACGAACGGATTATAGTGTTTTGGGGTCTGTAGTGGGGTCGCCCCTGTTTAGGGAAGCTACCATGTGAAATTGATTGTCGGCTTAGGTGAGTGTACATTGGCTTCGTTTGGAATATTGGAGAGTGTATATATTTGGAGTCCAGTTTAGGGGACCCTAAATGTAATCCTTCCTTATGTGATCAAGATGGCTAATGGTGTCCTGTAGGGTTGTCAGGGACTACTTGCGGCCAGCCGCAAGACGATCCCGCGTCTACCGGCAAAGTGCTTTTGTCTCCGAAGTGAATGACCTCCTGGCCAGGAGTCAACAGTGGTGAGACGGTTCTCGTGGAAGAGCCGCAAGCGGAGGGCATAGAGGCCACTTGACAGCAATAAATCAAGAAGCTGGACCCGTGCGTGATGGAATCTTTGCAGGTGGATCTTCTGTTTTTCAGTAGAGTGAGGTGAAGACCGCATGAGACCCCTGTTGGGGTACATCAGGCTTGCCGTGCGTTAAGGCCTATAACACAAGACACAGAGACTGCAAGCCTTCGTGCGCAGTAGCGACATGGTTTTGAAAACATAGGACCCCAAAATTGATCTTTCTCAAAATGCATGCTCGGACCTTCATGGATTTCTGTTACTGTCATGTACCCCAAGGTTTCCGGGGCATCCCAGTTTTGAGAAGCTGCCGCAGTAGAACCTGAGCTTGAAAGCGACACCTACACAGCCAACCCCTAACAAAAAACAACGCTAACCTCTCAGCTCACATTAAGGAATCCGCCACCGCTGTTAAGCTGTTAGAGTTTTTCGAAAGTATTAGAAGCCTCGAATTCCTCTGCAAACCGGAGCCTACGTCTTGTGAGACAAAAGCCCAACCGCATCCAGTAATTGCATCCCATGCCTTCGCACAGAGCCGCCAAGTCAAAAGGCCGGCTGTGAGAACTTAACAATGCCATGTAGGAACAAGAGGGTCGCCCTTGGCTAGGACAGATGCACATATTTGTTGCGATCAAGACACCGCCTCGTCCCCTCCTGAAGCGTTAAACCCGAAAAACCCAGGTCTTCAACCTTTAGCCTCAAGTCCCAATCCTACATGCCGCCCTTCTTTCCACTTAAAAGCCTCTACTTGCATGAAGGACTGCGAAAGAAAATGGAAGCTTTTTAAACAACCTTTTATTTGAGATTATGTAAGGGCTATTAGAGGGATCCGTTCATCCATTCCCTACCTAAAGCTCTAAACCATCTAAACCTATAGCAGCTTCCACTTTCTTTTCCAATTCATTACTGACAACAAGCAACCCTAAGGCCCAAGTACTTAAATAACCTATACTTAGGGCCACTTAGGGCCCACAGTACCTACATAGGAGCCCGTTTGGGATCAAATTGTCTAGTATTTGACTACTCGGACCCTTGGGGCAAGGCTAAGTCAAAGACTTCGGCTGCCGTCGCTGAGCCTCGCGGCGAAGCGGAATCCGCTGCACCGGACGCCAAGCCCAAAGCATTTGCGAGGTGCCCAAAAGCCCAGGGGCTCAAGGGATGCTTCTTACCCCTTTGTAGTAAAGGATTAGAATGTGCCCCCCCCCCCCCAAAGCCCCAGATTTAGAACCACATTCGCCCTATTAGGCCTTATTAAGCCCTAAAGGATCCTTATTAGCTCCTTAACCCTGGGGGGGTACTATGGTAACCCTTACTCAGGGTATAGAGGGAGATATAGGGTTCACATAGGGATGTAATAGAGTTTGGGGTTCAGGGCTTGGTTTGGAGGCTGAAAAACGTAATGGAGACTGCGGAGCTATAGGGATGTGTAGTGTTAGGATGAGTGTTTTTGGGGGGGCTTAAGTAACTTCAGTAATGAAGAATGAAATGCAAACTGGGATTTCCTCGGGTTACGTTCATGTATTAACGAGGTGGGCTATTCATCTTGAACGTTTCCAAATCTACATTGGCCTAAGCAATCTCAATAGAAGAGTTTTGGGGCATAGCATGCTAGAGTTCTGTGGGGAGTACAGGGGACAGTACTCGCAAGCATTCCAGCATCTACAGTACCCTAGGGCTTCAAGCAACTAAAGTGCATGTAAGAGATGTAAAGTGTGTACATGTTCGCCTCAGAGTATTTGCAGATGAGCCATTTCACTGCACAGGTTACACACCGTTCAGGTTTCTGGACCCTTTGGGGAAAGGGTTTAGGGTTTGAGCTCTGGTGTGGATGTATCTTGAAGTATTCTCAGACGAGACACCTCGCAGATTTGCTTTCCAGTTATCCAAGCCTGAACAATGATGAGGGGTATCATAGTCTGCGCAGGTATTTATGATGTGGACCTTAACATCCAGTCAAGAGGAATGCGCCTGCACATAAGGGCTTGCAGCATACCCCAAGACCCCGTTTGATTATTTTGGTGCCTACATGTTTGGAAAGGGTGCGTTGTCGCTATCGCGGCTGTGTTGGGATAGGAATGTATCTGAATCAGGGCCTCCATAGACCCTCATGCCCAAAAACACTTTGATCTTACATCTTCCCTCTCTGGGACTAAGTTTGCCACAAATCCCAGTTCCTGACAAGTTTAGGGTTGAGGGTTTAGGGCAAAACCCTTCTTCTAGCAGCTTAGAGTCAGTTTTCACTTCCTTCGCAACATTCGGGCCAGGAAGAAGAAGAAGGAGGAGGCCAAGTCCAATGACTCAGGCGCCAAGCTCAGGGACGTGATATGAGCTACAATCTAAGCTCGTTCAAGGGGTTAACATAGGAAGTTTTATAGGGGATCACTATACGCCTTCACGCATGGTTCAGTTTCGCATTGCTTTGAAAGTTTGGGGACTGGAGCTCCCAGAGAAGGGTTGGTGTACAGTTGTACAGACCAGGACTAACGCAGAAATAGACCTTGGTGTTGCGCATTGCTTCTGGTATGTAGCAAGCCTTCGTAAGAAAGTGAATCTGACCGTCCAGTAAACAATGCGAGCAGCAATGTGGTCCTACACGCTGCTCTCAAGGACCAGTTGTGGCTAGCTACAAGACGATCATGTGTCATAGCCGATCAGAACAGCGTCTTGTCCCCGAAGTCGATGGAACACCAGCACCACGGCCAGGACCCAAGAACGGTGCAACGGTTCTCTCGGAAGAGGCGCAAGAGGAGGCCACAGAAGCCACGCGACTGCAACAATCAAAGCTCCTTAAATGTATGTGATGAAAGTCTTTTCAAATGGAGCTTCTGTTTTGGTTGAGTCATGCAAGGACTGCGGCCAGGGTTCTCAGAGCTGACGTTGACATCTTGCGCCACTTAGAAACTTAATTTGGGTCCCTTAACTACTGTAACTCATAGGGTGGTGTTGGGTTTCATCCATCAATGGCATGAGCACGGTTGAAACATGCTTTCGCAAGCCCAAGAGATCCTGCGTTGTTTCAAAAATAGCGCAAATATGATCCCGCATGTGGATCTTCACAGTTCTTTTAGACTTCCCATATACCACTAGGGTTCCAAGGGCACCCTGATTTTGAGAAGCTCCCGCATGAAGACCTGAGAATAAAAGCAAAATCGAAGCAACCAGCTCCACAAAATTCAGCGCCAACCTCCGACATGACAGAACTCCACTCAAGCGAGAATGTAGCCCTAAAGCCCATGAAGTTGTTGAAGCATCCAAACCATCTGCAAGCCCCATACACCTTCCCCTACGTCTCAGCCCATTCTCCCACAGTGCCACAGACGGTTGAGGTCTGTTGAGAGGACATCCTGTACATGCTGAGAGAACATACTGTACATGCTGAAGTAAGTTGATCTTACTCAGTCCAACAATGGCTAGGACAAATGTGCGCAACTCCTGCCATAAAGTGCCAGCCCTCTCCTGCGCACTTAACCCAACAAAGTCCAAGCATTGAACCCTCAGCCTCAAGTCCCAACCCATAATATAATAAGATATATATAATATAGTATAGTATGATATAGTAGTTTCCATTTTCTTTTCCATTATTCCTACATAACCCCGATATGGTCATCACCTGCCTTCGACTCAATGTGCCCCTGAGTCCAAGACGTTGGCTGCCGCCTCTGAGCCTTCGGCCGAAGCGTCATCCGCATCGCCGGACGCCAAGCCCAAAGCATCTGCGAGGTGCCAGGGCTCAAAGGGCTCCAAAGGGATCCATTTACCCAAAGGGTTCAAGTACCCAAACAGTATGTACTTAGACCTTAAGAATATGTTCATATTGAAGCCATCTTGGACCAAATGATGTAAGAATTCAGGTACTTGGACATGACCCGGCGCATCCAAGTTTGTACAGAATTGTAAGGGCTTCGGAAGGGGCAGCTTAAGTCTTACGATCTGCCGCGGGAGAAGGCGCTGGAGAAACACAGGGACCTTTCCCAAAATTAGGGCACTCCTTGACCAAGGCAAGCCTTGTCATAGGGAACCTCAAAAACTTCGATGGACCTTTTGCGTCCCCTGAATTAAGACTTATCACTTTTGGTTAGCAAGGACGTTATACAAGATTTTATTCCCTTATTCCCTACTAACCACCAGTATGGCTACCCACAAGCCCAAGAGACATCTGCCAAGAATCCCCTTGGAATCCTGCGCAACATCCGGGCCAGGAAGAAGAAGAAGGAGGAGGCCAAGTCCAACGACGCAGGCGCCGAGCTAAGGGAGGCCCATTAACTTACTGGTGAGCTGGTTAGGGTCCAGGGTTTGGGGTTATAGGGTTTAGGGTTTAGGGTAGGGGGGGGTGAGGGTGAATAGAGGAACCATGATAGGGGTATATATGGGGATTCTTATGGGGACCCACTTCCCCATTCCCTTAAGCACCAGCAAGTGAAGTGCATCAAAATAATCCCAACCCTCCACCAGTGATAGCGCAGAAAAAACTCGAGTTGGCGATGTTCAAATTGTGTTGGGCGCGATTTAACCCTGCTTGCATGTACAGGGTTCCTCAGGAGCATGTCTTCTGTCAGTGTGTGTACATATGTCTATACGTTTATCTATCTATCTATCTATCTATCTTTCTATCTATTGTCCCATTGGGGGACCAGATAAGATCCCACCATACATGGGATTCGCAGGCCGATCAGAGCTGAGACAGGGCATGTGCAGTTTGGGTTGGGAATGCTGCTTTGGCATTCGTAGTCCAAACTCTCTGAAGGCCTACTTAAGACCCCTGGTTATGGGATCAGGAATCTGCCAACAGTGTCATCTCCACCCATCCCAGCTAAGACCCCAACGTTAAACGTTTCCTTTCAAATTGAAGGCATCTGTGCTGTGGCAAGGTGCTTCCGATGCCAAAGGCAAGCCTTCTGAGGCAGGGCGCGAGGTGGTTGGGAGGATTTGGAGCAGTCTTTCAGAGGGTTTAGGGGTTTTTGCTTTTGATGGTCTAGGTTCGAATATTGCCGATATTTTGCCCTGTTTGTGTAAAGGGGCCCTAGACATACACCCCCAATGCTAAGCAACTGAGCGGCAAAGGCGGGGGCCTTCTGGGCATTTCTCAAAATGATCCCTTCGTACTCCCTCATAGAAACCCCTGCGCGCCCTTTTCAATCCTTTTATATCCCTTGGGGTCCCTCCCCCTATTTTGAGAAACTCTGAAACTACGGTTGATAGATGAAATCTCGCACCACCTTAAGTCCTTTAATGTCATAGGAATTTCAGTTTACGGGCTCTAGGTGGTGCAAGGTTTCCTCCATCAACAGTAGGGGCAGTCAGGTTTTGGCTCTCGGCTTAGGGAGACCTAAGCTGGTGCCTTGACTTGGTTATATAGGGATATACAGGCGTTTAAGACGGGGTTAAATTGGCAGGTATATATATATATGTATATATATATATAGATATATATGGGGGTTATATGGGATATATAGCGATATTACCTCGAATGGAAGAGGACACGGAAAATTGAATGAAAACTGGGACTTTCATGGTTTACAGGGTTTTGGGGGTTGAGGTAGGAAACCACTCCAAGGTCGTTATGACCGGTATCCACCTACAGCTACTAGCATAGATCGATGACATTAGTGTTCCGCAATAGGCCTACCGAGTCAACATTATACTAAACCTCAAAAACCCTAAACCCTGACCAGGCGACGGCCACACAAGCAGAGACCGAAGCCCCCCAGGAGGGAAGGCACAGCAAGCAATGGGGTGTGGTTTGGAATTTCAAAGTGTAATCCTTACATGCTCCCTGACTGATAAGTGCCGCATATATACCCCATCATCATTTAGAAGCCCCATATATTCCTAGGGTCCATAGGGGCCTGACTTGTCATGGCCTCGGCACGCTCAAGAAGCAAACTTATTTAGTCCCCTGAGACTCTAAGTCTAAGTACTGTACCCACTATGCAGTCGCAGTGTCCATTTCATGTTCCGGTATGTTCCATGTAATTCTCCATTGTTGGGGCCCTATCTCCTCATATAATCCCTATGTTTACGGCAGCCACCTTTTGCATGGGTTGGTTTGTTACGCCTGCGGAGTTGAGAGTGGTTGATAAGGGATCGTATCTTCCATCTTCTGCGTAAAGGAGCTCCTGAGTCCGCTCACTCCACTCAGAGGTTTAACGGTTTTCGACAACCAGTCTTGCTAAGTCAGTTTACCCACCCCTCATACAGGCTAGCTGTGCACCTTTGAGTTTCTTCGTAGGAGTTTTCCTCAATTATGGTTACTGCAATTTACATCTAGTGGTCTCCAATCTCCCGAAATACCACAACCTTCGCTAGGAGGGCTCCCAAGGGGCCTCTATCTTGTGAACAGCTGCATGTAGGACCTTCCTAGATGAAAGAAGTATCCGGCCAGAAGCATGCCTCCAGCAGGCCCTAACTCATCCCCACCTCGTGGACAGGTCTGCCAAAGATGCGGGACCAAAAAGGCAGCTGCATTGGGGTCCGAGCTTACTGGGGTTTGGTGCTTGGCTCCGCATTGTCAGACTAGTGACTTCAGAAATTTTGTGACTAGTGACTTAGGCAATCTCCAACTAAAAGAAAGGTCCGACAGGCAAGGAAGGAAGGAAGGAAGGAAGGGACATCTGGCCATACGATTCAAGGGATCGGTTCAAGAATTGGTTTAGCAGGCGTTAAGGATGGAGATCCGGGGGTTGTTGCTGTTGGAGAGAGTTGGGAAGCTTGTTTTGCCCAAAGGGATAGAGATTAAGATTAAGGCTGCGTTAGTCCTGACGTATACCTTGCAACTGGGAGCACAGCATGCCCCAAAGGCTTGCACACAAAATACGAGAAGAGGCAAGCGCTCCGAAGCAAGCGCATAGTATGTGTTTGGTTTTTCAACTGATGTCACACAGTGAAATTGATGTTTTTTAGAGGTTTGCGTTGGGCTTTCAGGCACGTGCCCCTAGCTGTAAGCGGGCTTGTGAAAGTACTGTGTAACTGCTAGCATGCCGTGGTGTATGTGTATGACGAAGCATGGCCACTCATTATCCTTTGTGCGGTGAACCTCGGGGCAGCGCATGGCAGTTGGGTCGGCCAAATGGGCCTGGACGTTCAACCCACCCTGCCGCAGGAAGAAGCAAGAACAGAAGGCAGCACAAGAGCAAGGCGAGATTTTGATATGGTTTTGGTGATTTTTTTGGGGGGGGGGGCGGGGGGCGGTGTATGCGAGGTTTTTTTGCAGAATGGCTGGCCCTCAGAAACCAAAAGGTATACACATGGTGCAAAGGTTCTTGCAGAGGAGGGTCGCAGGTCTCCTGCTTGTAAGGGCTTTCTGGATTGCTGTTCTGAACCAGGAGCTCAAATTAAGTTGACAAAGCATGGATATGTTGTGGACAGTATGGTTTCCTGAAAGCAGCTGATTCAATTCGAGCTTATTCATAGCCGGCCAGTTTTTTGCTACCCTGCACCATTCATGGCCTCAACGCCTTACCCTCCGGCAAATCAGCATGGAGCCTGCAAAGGCAGCTGCTTTTTCAGCAGGGTGCGATACGGGGTTCCATGTTAGTTCGGAGAAGTGAAGCAGCAATAAATTGGGGTTGCTGTTAAGGAACTTAAACTAAGTTACTCCATTGGGGAAGCCTTAGTACTTACTATGTATACCCATTGTGGTAGCCATTCAACTTACGTGACAGCAACCCAGTAAACCATTAAATGACCACCTACCATTTTGGAAGGTTTACAAGGACATTTAGGATAACCCCTATGTGTCTTCTGACCAGGCCGAAGCACTGATTTTTCGCACTCTCCACTTTTCAATTGAGCCCTACAAAGAGCGCTGCCCTCTTCAAAGCGGCTACGGGGTTCTACGTGTGCTTAGGAGTATATATAGTACTTGAAGCCTGCTGCTAATATCATGTTGCTTGGGCATTGGCTCGGTAGATGAAACCCTGTCGTCACCTAGATACCTTATCACTTAGGATCACTTAGGAATGGTTCGGGTAGTCTGGACAATGCAAGATTTCCCTCATCAACGCTTTGCTTGTTGGGCAGGCTCCGCCAACAACAAAGACGCCGCAGACGCCGAGGTCCTCATTGTGGCAAAACATGTGGCAGTGGGGAGGACTATATATCATAATATGACATATTATGATATACTGTAATGTAATATAGTAGGATATAGTAAATTGTGGCATAATTGCTACATGTTGTATAATATATTGTCTCCGGTATCCCACCAAAACCGAAGGCTTATGTCTCCTGCAAGTGCAGAGGACGGCCCGAAAGCCTTTTGATATCTTGATTTTTCCCAATGGTCCCGGAATGAACCTCATAATTCTTGGACGTATGCCATTGACAAAGTGTTCGGAACTTGTGAAGTAAGGCGAAAGACGTCCAAAAGGCTCTCCTTCTCGACTGTCAAGCAACATTTAGCATGCATGCTATTTGCAATAGGCCTCTAAGGAGAACATGAGGACGGTGTACACCAACCGACCTCATCCACAACTCATTTGAAACCAAACTGAAGGAATCCGAAACCCTGAAACCCTCAGCAAATTGCCCATCCACTCTCGAGAGGTATGATTCCAAAACTTTATGGTAGTTTGCAATCATGGGCGTGCTCCAATGGGAACCCTACAAAAAATCTCCTTTGAGGAAACTGGGGGGCTCCTAAAATCGGGGCACCTTTTTGGGGGGTACCTATATATTAGAAGGACTGTAGTATTCTGGGGTCTAAATTGCGGTCCCCCATTTTAGGGAAATTGCCAGCTCAAGTTTAGTGCAAAGGTGGTCTCGCAAAATGTGAAGCAAGAGGGCTGGCACTCGGAGCCTCTTCCAGCCCTAAACCCTAAACTTTAGACTGAAACATCCGCGCCCTTGAGAGCACCAGGAAGAGATTGCCTATGCAAGAGGTAGAGATACATGCTGATGAGAGAAGGACTTGTTACAACAAGCTCTACAGTAACTCTTTTTTGTTTCCCGTTTCTGATCGTGCGTGCTCTTCAGGGTGTCATACCCTGTAATAAGGATGTCGAGTACTGAGCAGCAAGCCTAAACCCTAAACCCCAGAGATCAAATAGGGGTAGGTAGGTAGATGGCTCCGCACAGGCGGTGGAGAACAAGGCTGATGTCCCCACAGAGTCCAGGCCGAGAATGGATGTTTCTTGCATTTGGGTTCCTCTGTGGGCTTAGGCGTTTGGGCGTAGGGTTTAGGGCTTAGGGTTTAGGGCTTATAGGGTTTAGGGCTTAGGGTCTTGGAATAGGATCCCCCTTCCCGTAATAGGTATAATTCGACTATAAGAGGACCTTCATATAATCCTTATTATCCCGTACAGGCAGTATTGCAGGCCCCGCCTAAAGGATAGGCACGTGCCGCTTAGGACGAGGGTTTCTATGATTATGGCCCACCTTTAGGACCCTTTGAAGCCCCTTATTTGTAGGGCAAATCTCTACGTAACGTGCGAGGTCTCTGTCAAGTAGCAATGACAGTACGTGAAAGGAAATGTTGGTTCAGGGTTCAGAACGCATTCAATCCTGGCCTCATATTTCTCAGTTTCTAGGTGCTGGCCACGAAGACAAATCCTTAAAACTCACATGCACGGCCTTAGCGGCCCAAGATTTGCTTTACGAACCGTAGTACCAGGCTACGGGTTTTTCTCCGGGGTCACATGGTACAGCTTGGTCTGATCACTATATAAAAGGTTTGTTATGAAGGTGTTTTAGTTGAGCTTTTAGGGTCTAGCCTAACAGGGTTTGTGGTTTGGGTAAATCCCTCTCCATGTCATGGTGGGCGCCTGTGTGCATAGTTGGGTAAATCCCTCTCCATGTCATGGTGGGCGCCTGTGTGCATAGTTTCAAATTATCCTACGTGTGGAGTGAGTTTTCGGTGAAGGTTGCTACTAGAGGGTGCTCCCAAATACTACCGATGTTTCTTTGAAAGATTGCAGCTGGGAGGGGCTGTTCAAAAAGGCGGAACCGGACACGGTTCTAGAGATGGCCACAGTCCTGAAAACCCCCCATCCATTCTAAGGTCGGTACCATGGGCCTTATAATATGGGCTCTTAATCTCTCGGTCCTTATATACCCATTATATACCCTGTAAAGGCCTACAAACCCCATCAAAGGCCATGGTTAGGACGCAGGATCAATCCGATCAGCGCAGGCCTGAAAGCAAAGCCGCATCGAAGAAGTCGTCTCGTCAGTCTTAGTGTGTGCAAACTTTTGGGTAGGGGTGACGGAAAAGAAACAACGACTATTTAGGGCTTAAGGTTTAGGATATGTATGGGGTTGATCCAAACGTTCTGGGGGATATTATGTAGGGCTCCAGAAAGTTTGGTGTGTGCAAACTTTCGGGTGGGCCGCCTCTTGAGACACTCCTAGTTTCATGGCAGGCGGAAGAAGGAGGCAAAGACTGGAAAGGAGGAAGGCGCTTCCTTATTGGTTGTTTGTAGGGTGCAAGGGATTATAGTCCCTATATAGCCCCGATTCCGTATATTCCCTTACTTCCTATCCCTAGATAGCCCCAAAGTAGTATATTCCCTTACCCCCTACTAACTACCAGTAAGCTTCGAGAGCATTGGAACTGGATCAACGCTCTCGGCAAGAAAGGGTTGCAGGTTTGGGGTTCTGCACTGGGGCTTGGTATCCTGAACCCGCATGAGCTATAGTCTAAACTCCTTACATGGTGATTATTTTGGGATTATTTCCGGGAGTATTATAGGGGTTGTTAAGGGGGATACTAGGAGTTTAGACTATAGCTCACAGATCACATGGGGCTGATGTACAGCGGTAGCTCTCCGCAAGAAGGCTTCAATTTAGGCTTTGAGTTTGTGTTTTCGCCGCAGAGTTGCATTCCGCATTTCGCCGCTTCATGCATGTTTAGATCCAGCAAGTAGTACCAATGGTTGAACCCGAGCACTTGGACAGTTGAGGTTTGGGGTTTTGTCGTCAGGGAGT
The DNA here is from genome assembly GCA_905231905.1 of Symbiodinium pilosum. Taxonomy (NCBI): domain Eukaryota; class Dinophyceae; order Suessiales; family Symbiodiniaceae; genus Symbiodinium; species Symbiodinium pilosum. Next base: position 167,476 of record CAJNIZ010010446.1, on the reverse strand, counting down.
TTGAGGTACGAGTTCAGGGTTTATAGGGCCAGAAAGATGCTGCCCGGGGATGGCAAGGATATCATCAGATGACTCAGTGGTACTTGGGTGCCGGATCGCAAGTTATACCTATTAACCCCTACATAGCCCCAGTTTTGAGTTTCTTTCCATTTGACTCTCTACATTACATGAGGCCATGGGAGGTGGGAGGTCCACAGCCTATTGTTTAGGGTTTAGCGTTTAGGGTTAACAGATAGATCTGATCGCCGCTATGATTTGACATGATCTGACAATGGCATTTCCCAGCGGTCGGCAAGGCATGGTAACGTGAAGGCTGTCGCATTTGGGGAATTCAAACCTAAGTGCTGGGTTGACCCCGTACCAAGACCAAGCCTAGGATTTTTCCGGTACACTTGGGCCCGGGCTGTGAGATTTTACCTTTTGGGACCAACGTCTCTCGCCTCTTTTTGGAGGTCTCTGGTTCTACCAATCGCTGCACATAAAAAAGCCAAGAGCCCTGCATTTGCATGAAAAATGATCTTGGTATTATATGAGTGTAACAGGGTCCTGGTTTGGGGTGTTGGGGAAACCCTCTTCTTCATAAACCCTAGCCCTAAACCATATACTACACAACCCTATATATATATATAATCTGAATATGTTTCCTGAATTTGGTAACTCAAAAACCTCTTTAAAACCCTACCCGAACCCCTAAACCCTTGAAGGTCAAGCAAGCTCTGAGAAGATGGACATTGAGGCAAACGCCCTCCCTGCAAGCGTGTCCACATACAGGTTTCCCAGAATGAGGGGAACCTTTGCATGGTTTAATACGGTTTATCCAGTGGTATATAGGGATATACCACATAGGGCTTAGGGTTTCCCAAAATGAGGGGAACCTTTGAATGGGTTTAATAATGTTTTTCTAGTGGTATATAGGGATATGCAGGATAGGGTTTAGGGTTTCCCAGAATGAGGAGAACTTGTTTGGGCGCGCCCCGGAATAAGGGTTATAATGTTTGGGGTCTATATTGGGTTTCCTACTTCAGGAAACCACCACATCACGGTGGATGCAGGAAATCTTTCGCCACTTAGCGCAGCATAGTATTGTAATTCGTGGGGCTTGCGTTCTATAATGTAAAGCAAGCTTCTTTGCATCTAAATGTCGGGCTCCGCAAGTTTGAGCTGCCTTTTTGGTGTGGCCAGGCACATGTCAATAGCTCTCTCTTTGGCAGCTTTAGAGCCAACAGGGCCAGGTTCAGATCTTTTAAGGGGTGTCGATTGATTTCGGCCAGCCTTCACGCAATTCCCCAGGCAAAGTGAGTCAACAGTACTCGAAGTGGTAATGGCCCAGGGCTACTACAGTTACCAAGAAAGATTTTAGGGTTTCGGGGTTCGCCAGCAAGACCTGCTGCCACGCCCTTTTAGGACTTTTAGCATCCTAAACAAAGATCCTTGATACGAAATCGGTAGCCTGTTTATTCCCAGGATCACCAATAAATCCGAATCCCAACCCACCATAGCCACGAGGTTTAGGGTCTAGGGCTTCCTAAATCCTACCTCCTGAGTCCTTAATGAACCCCAAGCTCCGTGACCCTAATCTCATGGGTTTCCCTACTAACATCCCTTTACTTTACACTACCCTGCCCTAAGGTTCCCCCTTAATTTATTTTGGCAGACCCTGGGGTGAAGTAGGGGATGGGCTGGTAGGTTTAGGGGTTTAGTGTATAAGGTTATGGTAATCCTTCAATCATCGCAAAACCTCGAGCCCAAACACGACAACCTCAGACCTTTATGGTGCAAGGGAAAGCGCGCGAGGGAAGATGGTTACCATGATATGGGACAGTACGTCAGCTCCAAATCTTCGAGGAGGAAAAGGGAAAGCTCAAACCCTAAGCCTTGCGGAGGAGACCAAACTCCTGCATGGGGTTATAACGCTTTGAAATACTGAGACCATGCGGGGTTTTTGCATCGATGTTCAAATCTAAAGCCGAAAACAAGCACAAGCAAACAAAAAACACACAAACGAATGAATTAGCGACCAAGCAAACAACAGAGCAAACAAACGAATCAACAAACGAGCAAGCAAACGAAGAAGGCCGTGGCCGAGCCGGCACCAGCGCCAGCTGCAGAGCCAGCGGAGTCGGAGAAGCCAAAGCCGGAGCCCAGGGCAACAATGCTTGGGGTTTTAGATAAACTAATCGTAACAATAATAGTAATCGTAATAATTCTGACACTAATAATGCTAGTAATAATAGTAGGATGCTGGTGATAATGGCGAAAATAGTAAAACAGGAATCTCAGGGTTTCGGGTTTGAGGGAGCCAAGGGCTTTCAGATTCAGGGTTGGGCTTACTGGGATATAATGAGGAAACCCTACTATTCAACATGCCCATAATCTGGTAGCTTAGTTTGAGGCCCTTAACAGTTACTTAGTTTAGGCTAAGGGGTTGAACTGAAGATTGAGGATTTCGGTTTGGGGTTTGGTGTCTAGGGCTCGGAGTTTTGGGTTGAGGATTGGGGTTTTAGTTCTAAAGTTCTGGCTTTGGCCTCTTTGTTGGTCGCTTTGGAGTTTAGGGTGTGCGGTTTTGAGCCACGATTTGTGAAGCTCAGGCTCAAGCTAATGTGGACACAGGATTGAGGGAGGCTATGTGAGAATGACCAGAATGATAGCTGTTGCACAGAGAGTACAATTTCGTCCCCGTAACAATTATGGGACCTCCCTTTACAGGTATGGGAGTCTAGTAGGGCCCACTGTCAGATTCCATGCATGTTTTTCGGAGTGTTTGGATTGTCGAGACTTTTGGAGTTTGGATTTCCGGACAGTGTACAGCTTTGCGGTTGTGGCGCTTCAGCAAGTAGAGAATAATGGTTTGGGCCAGGTTTACGGCGGCACCGTGCAGGGTGGATGTTTGAGAACTGAAGCCTGGAGTTTGCAATTTAGAGTTCTGCACTCAAGTTTAAAAGTTGGTATGAAGGCCCGTGACAGAAATCGCTTCGTTTTGTAGGATGACAAGTTGAAGAGTTTCACGACGGGATGCGAATTGGAAGGAGGTTTTGGGGCTAAGGTTGCAGGGTTGTGGAGCTTAAGTTTATTTTGGATAAAGCGCGGATTGCACGAGGCCATTTTGAGGGTTCTTGCCGAGTTCGAGGAGCGCTGGTGGGTACAAATTCTAGTTTACTCTCGATTCCCACAGGAATCCGAGAGCAAGTTCCCAAAGCAGAGTCCAATGTTGTGGTTCGAGTTCTTTGGCACCGTGTTGCAGAGAATAATCGGTTTCCTATAGAGTTGGAAACCGAATTGTCCATGTAGCAGCATGTAGGACACATGCATACGAATGGGCCAAGAAGTATTGCGATCCGGAATCCTCGCACAATTGTAGTGTAGGGTACCTCGAATACACCTCAAAACTATCTTGGCGATGAAATATGTAGGCCCTTTTAGATTACAATTCCCTATAAACCCTTTTGCAGTTCTGTTTTCCAATTCATCTTGCATTAGCTTCTCCATTTGTTGGTAATCAATTCGTACTAATGGTGAATACCCTCAATGCCTAATCTTGCATTTGTCACCAAATATATACAAGGCCTCTTGTGGGGGAACATTTATTACTTGGGGTGGCGGTACCAAATATTGCTATGACATATTTTTTTTGGATCTAAACCCTAAATTCTAGATTCCAAACTAGACCTGAAGCCCTATAGCCCCAAACCCTCAACCCTAGATCCTAAACCCTAAACCTGTAAACTTTAAACCCTAAACCCTACAACCTTAAATCGTGAACCCTAAACCCTGAATCTTCAAACCCATATCTTTAAACCTACACCCTCCCAAACCCTTAAAACCCCAAACCCGAATTTCTTGAACCGCGAACCCTAAACCCTAAACCTAAATCTTTAACCCCCCAACCCTTAAACCCAAACCTAGCTAAACCCTGAATCCTTTAACCGCGAACCCTAAGTCCTTAAACCGTGAACCGTAAACCTTACATCCCTAAACCCTGAATGTCCAACTGCAGGCCAGATGCGAAGGCTGCTGTGAAGAGGCACCTTACACATCATTCTATATCCCTCTATACGAGCTATAGTCTCAAGTCCTAACAGGGGGTTTATAGAGGGGATTTTATATGGGAGCGTTATAGGAGTATTAAGGCGGATACTAGGAGTTTTAGACTATAGCCTCATATGGGGATATACACGGACAGGGTTAGGGTGGGTTTCCCAAAATTTAGGGGTGCCTTTGAGGGTCTATCTTGGGGTTTCCTTATTTGGGGAAAACTACAACATCCATGTATATACACATCCTCGTATATCCTTCTACTACACCCCCTGCTCATATATCTGAACATAGATACAGAACAATGACATGCTGGTGCTTATCGGGAGAGTAAAGATAAGGTGCCTGACAGGGGCTCATAGGCAGATCATGTAGGGAGTATTCTCAAGATCCACTCCCGCACTCTCCTTTCAGCATCAGTCAGCTTGTCCTATGGCTAGGGCCGTATTGAAGTTTTGGCATCCAATGTGTAAGATTTATTTGAACCCAAAACCCTAAACCCAAAACCCTGCGCGTGTCTAAACCCAAAACCCTCAAACCGCAAACCCTAAAGCTGGAGGTGTAGAGCTGGGGGTTGGGGGCTTCGGGTTTTAGATGTTCGGTGTCGCAGCTTAGGGTTTCAAAGGCTTTTGGGGAGCATTGCCGCACAGATGATGGCAGCTTTATATAGACCTCGCACGGCCTCACTACCTGACCTTGTCATTGAAGTTTTGTTGTGAAAGCAGTTGTCTTTTGGGGGGCTTGCCCATTCTGGACCTGCCACCCAGGAAGAAGAAAGAAGCAAAGCCAGGAAAGGAAACGGCAAAGCCCAAGGCTTCAGGCGGAGAACAGGGCCTATTATAGGATCCTAAGGGGGGGGTGGTTCAAGGGGGAGGGTACAAGGGAGCCTTGGGGAACTTTAGGGAAGCTTAGGGAGTATAAGGGAATTATGGGGATTACTGGGCTACATACCCCCCTTGGACCACCCCCCCTGAAGGACATCCTAAGTCTAGGGAATTGAAAAATGGAAGCCCGCTGCCTGAAGTTAAGGCTATATAGCGCCTACCCTAGGGATCGTTCCTCCATTCCTTCCATTCAACGTGCAAGGACACCTAATTGGTACTTGGTGGAATCAAAGTAGTCCCAAATCGACCTCCTGCGATGGTTCCCATAATACATTTCGGCTCTCCAATCTCCACAAACCTTAAACCGTTTAAGCACTCGCGAGGTGGGGAATGAAAGTTGCGGACTTCAGGTTAAAGGGGTGATGTCAGGTGTGGCGGTCAGGGCTTTGGAGTTCAGGAGGGTTTGAGGGTTTTGCGGCTTGAGTTTTAGGAATTAGGGATGCGGGGTTTAGGAAACTATCTTACTGGCTCTTACTGGGGAATACGGGGATCACATAGGGATTATTAAGGGATTGTATTCCCTCATTCCCTACTAAGAACCAGTAAGTTATGGGCTTAGGGTTTAGGGTCTACGTTTAGGCAGAACAAGCTTACTCTGGCTTTCCATACTCTGCCAATTGATCAGGCCTTCTCACTCAAATTCTGCAGAAATGCAAATGTGTGTTTGCAAATGCCTTTAAATAGCACGGGCTCGGGTATGATTCTGGAGGAGCGGAACTGACCCAGACTGTTCCTTCTGGTTTCGAATGGTGACATTACAGTTCCCAGTATAGAGTAGGATTATATGTTCCCTTACGTTCCCCGCCACGTCCTAAACAAATCCAAGCTTTTCCTGCGTCGCTGAGAAGCTATAGCTGCAAAATCTGGGAGGATGGATGTGCATCAACTCGTCCTAATCAAGGTTCCAGCTCTTCCTACAATTGACAGCATTTATCATCACCTGATGCAAAATTTGCAGGTTCCCGGAAATAGTAGACCCCAAGATGGACCATTGGTTCTGAATTGGGAGTTTCCCTAAATGAGGGGTCCCTGTTAGGGGTCCCATCATAAGGATTGCAGTATTTGGGGCTCTATATTGGGGCTCCCCGAGCCCTAAACCCGATTCATTTTGGGGTCCCCATTCGAAATCTCCCATTTGTTCGAAACGCCAACTGAATAGTGTGTGATTTGGGGTTACTATGGTACCCAATATAGAGTAAGGTTCTATCTTCATCTTGGTGTAAGTAATACCTACATTAGGCTATATGGATCCCAAGGGAATCTCACTGGGTTCAGCAACCATTTTGGGGTATGTAAGGAATCAATAGTCCCCCTTAGGTAGATAGAATATGGGGTACATGGGGATCTTACTATTGTATACCCCAAGCCATATTCTATCTACTTAAGGCGGACTATAAACCCAATACATACCTTATTTTAATATAGTAGTTCCCATGCTCTTTTCCATTCTCCCTATATAACCCCAATAATATACCCTTTGTTCCATTTAATTAAGTTCAACCACCCCCAAAAAAAAGCGCTGCTCAACTTGGGCTGTTTGAGAAGGAGTTGAGAGCTCTGCAAAGTCAGAGGCAGAGGCCGGCTCTGGTCTAGGCTTCAGGGTTTACCTGCGACCCCAATCTGGGTTGCTGCTAAGGAACTTAAATTAAGTTACCATAATGGGTATATAGAATAAATAATAGGGTTTCCCCAATATAGTAACTTAATTTAAGTTCCAGCAACCCAGCAATTACCTACAGTTTTGTGGGTTATACTTACTAATTCAGGGGTAATTCCTATTAAGCTGTAGGGAATTGGGGTTACAGGTAGGGTTTAGACTTTAGAGTTTAGGATTCAGACTTTCGGGTTTTGGGTTTAGGGTTTCGATAGGGTTTCGACTTGGGGGGGTTTAGACTTTAGGGTTTAGGGTTTGGGGGGTGTGAGGAACCCCAAACCCAATGGCACACGTCTGGGCTTCAAAGTTTTGGGCTGTGGCGCGCACCAGGGTTGATGAAGTGTGTCGGTTTCGGGCTGGTTTCTGATATGCAGTGGCCTGCGTTCAACGGTTTTGAAAGCAACAGAACCGAGCCCGTACCCAAAACTATACCCCGTAGCAATGAGTTGCAAGGTGAGGGCTCCAGGTCAGATGTTCCTCTGAGAACGTTCATGCGTAGTCATATGTGCTCAGATTAGACCTGTCCCTGGACTATCCACCAACCTTCAAAAGTTTCCCTTACCCAGACCCCTGGGAGGATCTAAAAAGTAGAACCCCCAATATGGTACGAGCTATAGTCTGTATTCATGCCTTAAGTGGAATTATATAGGGGATCATTTCGAGGAGTATTATAGAAAACCCGGGGGATACTAGGAGTTTAGAATATGGTGCATTTGAGCAGGGATGCTTGAAGCTTCATGGGAACAAATGACTGTGCAAAGATAGAATTACATGATTTCTTCCTATTTGCAACCTATTCTTCAAGTCATAAGCAGGGTTGAGGCGCATATGACTGCCAATAGCTGAGTCTCATTGTTGATGCTAACCATCCTGCATGGCCTTAGTATACTACAGTCTCATAATCCCCATGGTTCAGGTAGGGATTGAGGGGCATTCAGGATATTCAGCACCCAGCCTTAACCCTAAACCGTGCCTGCTGAGTGTAATGCGCGTGCTGAAGCCTTAAACCACAAGCTACCGTATGAACCTTCAAGCATTGAAACCCATTCAGCCACCAGAACATTTGTACACAAAACAGCAGGCATTATTGTTATTGTAGTTACCCTTTCTACCGATTTATATTACTTTTATACGAACGTTTCGGATTTTTGTTGGGGTTTGGTGATTTTAGGGAGCGAGGGTTTAGGGTTCAAGTTCCCCAGGCATTTTTGGGGGCTTTGTGCTTTTAGGGAGAGAGGATTCCCCTAAGCCCAAAAACCTTATATCCCTCCTATAGAAGCCCATTATCCCCTATAGAACCCCTATATAACCCCCTTTAAAGATACCCCTAGTTCCATAGGGCTCAAAACCCTAAATCCTCCTAAGCGATCGGCTCTCAAGCTTCACATTCAAAAGGGCGCCGCGCCCGCGCCAATAGAGCTCGATGCGGAGGAAGCCACAGAGACAGCAAAGATGAGGCCGAACTTGGGAGGGAGAAGCCCACCAATGTATGGGGTTTAGGGTTTAGGGCCTAAATAGTTGAAGCAAAGGATCAAAATTGAAAAAGCAGGTGGCAAAATGGAAAGTGGGTTTATGAGGAGTTTTTGGTGTGCTGAATGTACCAGAGAGTCCAAGGCACCTTAATTCAGGAATATACTACTAGGATCCCTCATAGGGCTTATGGAATGGGGTATTGGGCTGCCTGGGAAGGCCAGGTTGTTTAGGGCTTAGGGTTTGGGGTTTAGGGTTGGAGGGATCTGTATACAACAACAAGTAGACATGGTGGATTAGCATGTACCGGATCTTGTGATGGCATCGTATCAACTCAATGTCTGGTGAACCAAGCTATCTTTTTTGCAGCCGTAGCAACCTGTGGGCGCCTGTGATTCTGGTGTGACAGTTGCCGGCATGGATTACCTTACCATCCCCCCCTATACTACCTCCCCTAGGCTTCCCCTTGCTTAGATTGACTTAGCCTTACTCTTTCCTAAATAGTTCCCAAAAAGGGAACTTTGAAAGAAGGTTAGAGTACAAGAAGCTGTGGTACAAATGAAGAAGCCGGCTTGCCCTAAACCTTAAACTGCGTGGCAGGATTTCGGCATGGGCCGGCAGGTTGGGGATGTACTGTTGGGGGCTTTTGGCTTGAGGCATTGCGTGCTCTCAGCAAGGAAATTCCCTCACACTACAGTTTGGCATCAGGAGTCGGAGACATTGCTGATGTTCACCGTCGCGGTTCCTACGCTTAGGAGTAGTATTTGTCGTAGCATCACTAGCCACTGACACCAGATCATTAGACTTGTACAGGCCGGATGCGAAGGCCGCCACGAAGAGGCGTGTCTCAGAGAGGGGGGAGCGGGGGGTCGCGCAGATGTGTTGCGATTTGCCTGCCTTTGCTTGCCTCAAATGCGTGCTTCGCATGATGAAGCAAAATAACCCTTCTGGTTCGTAGATTCTTGGTACAAGGCGTCAAACACGGAGTGAAGTGCAAACAGGGCGAAGCTGGCTTCAAATGCTGGAGCACAAGCCGTGGTAATTTTCGCAGGCTGACGCACCAGGCTGCCCATAGCTTGAGGCACACTGTACGTAAGGCAATACCGATCCCTGCCTGCCCCCGAGTTATCTTTTAATTTGTTGCAGGTTTTAGGGCTTAGGGCTGTTGAACAACCAGCCCATATCCCCAGCATGATTGAGATGTTTCTAGCTAATCAGCTAACCCCCTAATTATGACGCTCCCCTCCACCCAACCCCAAGCCTTCCTAAATTTTCAGACAGGAAGAAGAAGGAGGAGAAGGCTGCAAAAGAGCAAACACCTGCCATCCAAAAGATCGCAGGCACTGTCAAGCTAACAGTCTTGCATTCTTGGGATCACATATGAGTAGTATTCTATTTAGGGATACTATGGTACCCAATACAGAGTAAGATTATATAAGGAATATTATCTTACTAGGCTCAACCACCAAAAAAAAAACGCTACTCATATGGGATGGCTTTGTGGGCGCTTTCAAAACAGGGGTCCCTTAGGAACCTTCGGGATATGTACCCAAGTACATCTACATAAGGGGATGCCAACATGGAACCCCGCAATGCAAAGATGAGCTTGTCTCTATGTTGCGGACACTGGGGGATTCTGAGGGGAGGTCGAGGGGGGGGGAGGGGGGCATTTTGGGATTTTTGTGGTTTGGGCATGGTGAAAGCTGAAGATCACGATCTTGTCAGAAGCTTGTGTAATTTCACAAAACGATCCTGTGAACGTATTTCTTTGGGCGTGTCACTGATGACTAGTGTTTTGTCCGGGTTTCAGATAGCATCGAGTCCCCAAGCATGCTTGCATTTGTACTTATTGTGTGCGAATGGTAAAGATTGCGCCGGAGGAATTTGGCATGATTGGTCGGAGCAATTCTGTTCTCGTACTGGCTTTCAAGGGTTCCAGATTTGTACCCTTGGGGCTGTACCCATTGATTTAAAAACCCTTTTGAGAACCCATAACACGCTGGATTCGTTCATAAAAGGCCGATATTGCGGTCATTTTGGGGGAATTATCTAGGGGTACGACCCTATGGGTACAACCTTGGAACTTCTGAAGCTTGCTTCGGTAGCGCTGGCACCTCTTGTATTTCCGCCTGCAGGTCCAAGGTTTAGCGCCTGGGCTGACCTCTCAAAGCTGTCAGCTCCAAGCGTTTAACCCGCAACTCACTCCCCCTAAGTTGTATGAGAATGGTAAACATCACTAAACTCGAAACCTCAACCTTGAACCCTAAACCGCTCAACCCAAACACTTTCTAAAGCCCAAATACCGCGATCAGTTAAGCCCGTAAAGCCAAACCCCAGGAAGGAAGGGGTCTTAGAGACAACTGCAGGCTCACCCAACGGGAAGTGGCGTCTATTCAACTTCCGCCGCCGAGAGCCATGGACCAAGCCCAGATACATCAATCATCAGTCGTACCCACGAGGGTTGTAGATTTTGGGGATTTGGCAAGATATGAGCCAAAGGTAGCTCCTAAACGTCGTACTAGACTGAATGATTTTGGCTGTTAAGCTTGAAATGGCGGATCTGAGAGTATGTTGTGGGCTTCCACCCCAGATCGATGACAATAACGATGAGGAACATGAACCTTTCCAGAACGACACCAGCTGCTGACATGCTTCCTGTCTACTATGACGGCAGCATGTCTCCGGCTTGTCGAAAGCAAATCACCCAGAAACTGGCAGGGTTTGCAAGCTGAACTTGCAGATTGATGCGTAGCTGCCCTTTCTCTCCCTAAGGCCCTCAGAGGTCAGAGCAGCTGATTGCTGTGAATCCTGATGTTTCAACGAGCGTCCGCGTGTGTCCTGTGCAGAGTTCTGGTGTTCAGCTCCTCCTCCTTCCGCAGCACCAAGTTTTCTCAGAGAGACAAAGCCATCAAGGGAGTTCCAATCCTATTTCCCACGCCGTGTCCTGTGTTGGCAGGTGTTGTTTGCTTGGTTTGCTTGGGGCGTGCTGCATTGGGCTTTCCTCTACACAGCTATATGCTATATGTATATATGAATATAGATATAACTACATATTTGTTCCTACTGCAAGCCTTTAAAAAAACCGTCAGTCCAGTAGCTAGAACATGAGAAGCTGAAGCTATGTGGATGCAACTCCTTACCTTAGTGGCTAACCTGCACAGTGTTTTTTCTAGGCAGTGTGTATTTGGTTAGCCCTAAGATATCCTAGCTGAAACCTTTGCCATTCTGCAGGAAGGGTGGAAATCATGAGGAGATATCAGTTGTCCCTCTGTGTCTGTTGGATTCCTCACCCCACCCCGCATGCTGAGGCCAGCAGCAAGCAAGGCCGCAGGGGATGATGACGAAGTCCGCGAGGCCTGTCCAGCACGACATGTGGATGTAGGAATTTTCCCGTGCTAAGGATGACCCAAGCTTTCCTCCGTAGCTGTGGACTTACCGTTGGGATTGATGCTGGCAGCAAGCCTGAAGGGACAAGGTTATCCCTGGGCTTGCCTCGACATTGTGGCACTAAACACGGCAGACGTGTCATCAGACAGGGGCGTGTCATTCTTGGCAACAGAAGGAGGCAGGGATTCTGGAAATGTCAATGTGGGGGACTCTGTTGCACTGAAGAGCCATGTATTCAGCGTTTCAGTCGGCAAGCCCCGCTTTGCGCAGGGGCACTCGCGTGTGCTTGCAGAAAAATGCCACTCTGCCGCCCAGACACTCAAAGAGGTCTTGTGTTCAGACTGGCTCATTTTCGAAAGAGGACGAGAGCAGAACCATGTCTTTTTCCTTCAGCGGATCAAGTTTGGTTGCTCGCTCTGCCTGTTTGCCTCAAGACGTGGCGAGCACAGGATTCCAAAAAGATCATAAAATTGACTACCGAGCCTACAGGTCAGGTATATCTAGCTGAGCAAATAACAATCGCGAACAGCCTCGCTCCAAATGGTGACTTTGGAGATATTGGTTCAAAAAAGGGCTCGTATCAGAGTCTTTTAAGTCAATCCCTTGAAGGCCCCATGCTATGATAACCCCGATTACCTCGTCCCTTTGTATTCAACACCTCCCGCCCCTCATTTAACATGTTACCATTGAGAGTCCGCATATATATGCATGCAATCCTTTCTCCTTACTGATACACATCCTCCCCTCCCTAATTAAATCGGCCCCGAGTAGTTATTATTAGACGGAGTTTGATTGCAAAATAACTTGGTGGATCTAATTAACTAAAAACCGAAAATTAACATGAAATACAGCATCGAGTTAGGGTATAATAAGAATCCAGCTTCATCCAATTAATCCCAGGTAAAATCCATTGAAATCTGATTGAGTTCAAATTAAAATCAGTTGAAGTCAGCTAAAATCCAATTTCACACCGTCTATATTCTAATTCCAATTAGAACCAACTGAAGTGATGAGGGGAAATCTTGAAGCTCATGCAAATTGGCAGCACAACACCCCTCCCCCAAACAGTCAATACTCCCTTCATGGTTTCCTACCCATCTGCCTTTGCTGCTGGCAGGTCATCGACGTAGAGGCGCGGTGGTGCCTGCCAATAACTAGTGGTTGTGTAGCGCTCGGGTTCTAAGGTTTGGGGAATAAAGTAGCCTTCCCGGACGTGTTGGCTCCGATGAGGCTAGCATGCCACAAAGCAGCCACAATGAAAGTTCACCAGCTGTGCCTAGCCGGATATTGGGAAGTGCGCTTGATAGCAAAGAAGCCCTGCCCCAGCACGCCGTCCCCGATTATGAAAGTTCCCCAAAAGCTTCTGCATAATCACTGGCCCTGCAGTTACCCTAAACCCTAAACCCCTCAGTTAGGTGAGCCCAAAGCCCGTGTTCCTGCAACCTCAGGGCTTGCGCCAGACGTCCATATGGGGGTTTCCCAAAATTAGGGGTACCTTTTAGTCCCCATAATAAGGACTATAGTATTTTGGGGTCGATATTTGGGTCCGGCTATTTATGGAAACTACCATATAGTCTTTGGAAACAGGGTCCAAGAAGCTCACACAACCTACTTGGAGGTTCATGGGCAATTAAGTGGGTTGTTGGTCAGTGTGCAACGAGTTCTAAGTGTTATACGTGTCATGTCATCCCCCTTACAGCCCCAGACTGAAAGCTGAAACCATGCTAGGCTCAGAAACAAAAGAAGCGCAAGTTTGACTGGTGCAGAGCTCAGAATCAAAAGGCCAGCTCATTTTCAAAAATGTGGTGTCCTGTTTGGCGTGTTTCTATGGGGATAAGCATATTGGGTGCATACTCTGGGAACCCCTGCTTGTGGAAACTCCCATTTCTCAAAATGACAGGTTGCTCTCTATCTCTGTAACCGTACTGTATACATAAAACCTAAACCCTACCTCAGTGTAGAGACTGCCCAGAATTGAGACATGGTTTTGAAAACTTCGAAAAACTGCATTTGGGTGCCTTCACGTGACGGACCACTATGCCGGGTGTCTCATCTTTCTTGCCTCAGACAAGACCCCCCGCAGTTCCATAATGGTTTCACCCGTGCTGCGCACCTGCCCTTTTCGGATGGGCGCCTTGTGGGTGAGTGAGTCAACCGACGCATACTTTCCAGGTTGTATACAAGCTGTGTTGCTGACGAGATTATTCCATGATAATGCTCATAGACCTACCACACAGTGTGCCCCAACACACTATTCTACTTCATTAGGCCCCAGCATTTCTCACATATCAAGGTCCCACGTTACCAAGAACTCGAGTTGTTGTGGTTGCAAGCACCTGCTGGAACCAATGCTGCTGGAATCACATGAGTTAAAGTTTAGACTCCTTCAAGGGTGAGTACACAGAGGACTATTATAGGGGCCACTAAGGGGGATACCAGGAGTGATGGACCACATGATTTAGGGATTAGAGTTTCGTTTGGGATTAATGGCTTCAGGATTCAGGGCCTCAAGCCTTAAAGCGCGCCTGTATTTAGACTTGTGGGAGGTTTGGATAGATAAAATCAATGGTAAGTTGGCAGCGGCGATTTGTGCAGAGAGATGCGAGCTACAGTCTGAACTCCTTAAAAGGGGTTACATAGGGGATAATATAGGGGAGTATTATAGGGGTTATTGCAAGGCATACGCGGAGTTTAGATTATAGCTCATGTGGGCTCGAGCAAGGACTAAGGAAGAAAACCTTCCAAGCCCACAAGGTCATTGAGGGCATTTCCTGCAGGCAGTTTATAGGTCTTACTGGCTTGCTATCCAGATTAATTTCAGTTGTATCCTTTAAACATGCAGAAACTCGCCAATTGCGTGAAGTCACTGATTTGTTTTCCAAGCAGTTGCCGCCTTAGGAAAACCCTGAACCCTAAACAGGGACCATGATGATAATCCATTGAGTACATGATATCAAGCAGGATGTTCTGGAAACCGTCAGCCCTACATGAAACATCCCTGCAGCGCCCCCTGGCATTCCCTATAAAGAATAGTTGAATAGGCACAATACTTTGGAGGCCCATGTAACAGTCAGGATGGGGTCTCTGGTCCGAAAAGGAAAAGTTAAGCGCCATCTGAGAATTTAGATTGCAGGGCCTTAAATGTGAAGGCTCTTTTGCCAAAAGCGGTTGTGACATTGTCCTCGCCATAAGGCGGGCGGGCTTTGCCAAAGTTCAGTGGCAGCCTCAAAGGGGCCAGCGAGGAGTTGGCAGAGGAGCCGAGTCAGGCTGAAGGGGAACTGGGCTAGGTTTTAGATGTGCCCGTGGGAAAGCGGGAAAGAGTCGGAGCGCCGCCGCAGCTTTTTTACAAAGTTGGAGCCCATTCCGCATTGTAATTGCGATCATGTTTTTGGGCTGTGGGCCCTCTTTTTCAGGCCTTCTTCCGGCGGGGGACACCAACTTTTTGGGGTTCCATGTGGATGTTGGGGAATAAGAAGCTGAAGCCTCTGAACGCTACAGATCCCTCTAGACTTCCTATGCAGATGGGTTTTGGGGCTCCATTTTTGAGTTGAGGGAGTATATACCATTTTTTGTCAAAAATCAGGATGAATACGCTACAAACCTCTAGACTATCCCTCTACACTCCCCCAAACTAACATGGAAACTCATATAGCCCCTTTTTAAAGGACTGTAGTCTTTATAGGGCCCTTTTTGGGTTTCCATGTTAGTTTCCAGGAGGGTAATTTGCTTGAAGCCTTAACCTAAATCTCCGCGTGGACCCCGGCATGATTTCATCCCTACAAAGCTCATTTTGGGGGTGCCATGCCTTGTCGACTCCTTGTGTAAGCCCTTTCATATTCCATTTTGGGGGTCCCATGGTAGTTCCATGGTAGTTTTGCCAGTGGCTAGTATGGAATGAAGGCACAGAAAGAATGTGGAAGCTACCATTTAAGGGTTGCAGTTGATATAAGAACTTCTCTACTGATAGCTTGAAACCCTAAAAAACTCTACAGTAGCTTCCACTTTCTTGTCCAATCCCTACCAGGTAGGGAAACGCACAGGTCATAACCGCATTAAAAGCTATATCCCTTTGTAGCTAATATTGCAGACAACACACGTATTTTGTAATATGCCTACCTAGATCCCCTGTTAGCAAACCCCCCCAACGTTTCATATTTCCCATAAGAGATCTTACATGTTGGGGCACATTTTTTCATATCGGGGGTGGGGGGGCGTGTTAACCTAAACCCTACAGTCAATAGATCCCCAAGCCCTAATAGTGGCATGAACAGCTTAACAAACCCTAGGAGCCCAGGTACCCATATAGTAGGTCCTTGGGTTGTAGATAATACAAATTTGTATAGGGACTTAAGGACAGGAACCCAATATATAGGTAACTGGGCTTCGAGGGAAACAGCAAGTAGTTTCGGTGTAGCCGCAGCTTCGCCACACCAAGGCAGCCCCTCAAATGTCCAGGTGCACGGTTTTCTGTGCTGGATAGGTAGGTAGAATCTAGGGCCTAGGCTTCAGAGAGGCTACTAGGGTGTAGGGTTTAGGCTTCAGGGAGATTTGTAGGCAGCTGGCAAAAGGCTTCATGGAGGTGTTCAGGGTTTAGGCTTGAGAAAGGCTTTAAGGGTTTCGGGTTGAGGCTTTCTGGGCTCAGGTGAGATATCAAACTCATGAGTCACAGATTTGGGAGCAAACTTTTGTTCTTCTACATTCTTCCGGAGTACTTCTGACAGATTTTCTGACAGATTCTCGACAGATTCTCCATGTATACTAAGGCTCTTTGCCTGCCACCTTTTCTTTGAGAGAGCCCGTCATATTACTTGTTCTTTGCGATCCGCGTTTGGTCTTCAACTGGGTGTGTAATCCCCCCACCCGACCACCCTCTCAACTTCCTGATGTCATATTATTTGTTCAGCATATCGTGCCATCATATATTGGAGTGAATGGTAGCGCATTCTTGTTGTTGAAGTGGATCAAGGAATCTCAGGAAACGGGTGACGGGGCATTGGCCTTCAGGTATGATGCGAACGCCTCAACCCTAAATCCTATTAGCCCCCTTTTCTGCTTTCCTGTCCTGCTAAGCTTGGGTTTAGGGATAGTGGCCTAAAGCCCATAAAAGTTGATAAGAAGGCCATTATTCCACATTGAGGCTTCAGGCAGTTTATGCTGGCACCCAGAATTGAACTTGGAATTGAAGGAATGTTCTGACGCAATCACACGCAGCAGCACAGTATTGGGGTCCCAGAAGTCTCAGCATCCACGAGTTTTTAGGGTTTAGGGTTCTAACTGTCTTGTTTCGCAGAATGCGGGTATGCTGTTTTTTAAGAAAGAGTCCGCAAGTGCTTTCGGAAAGCGCGTCTCCATGACCTCACGCATGTCAAAGATCTAGGGTTGACGTGATAGTAAATTCCGAGACCTCTGCCGATGCCAGGTGTGCTTGTAACAGGCCGACCCAAAGCCAAAGCTGTGGCCAAGGCATGCAAGGGCGTCAGGCTTCAGTTCAAGAGGTTTCCGGGGCCTGGGGGTAATATAAGGTTTGGGGGTATTACCCCTACAGTGGAGAATCCATTGGAAAAGAAGATGGAAAATAAGATGGAAACTGGCTTTATGCGGGGGGGCTGTAGGGTTCCAGGGCTTTTGTGACTTTGAGGGTTTCGGGCTTGGGGTTTAGAAGCTGCAGTGCAAGCGCTTTTGTGGCTTAGAAGCAGATTTGAGCTTGGGAACCGATCGTTCATTTCTTCAGGGATTGTTCCTAATTTTTGTTACAGTCTTACCCTAAGAAGTTGTTGGAAATAGCAGGTTCTTATAGATCTGGGGGGATAGGATTTTCTGTGAGACGAGACTGATGCTTCTCAAGTCACTCTGTCAGAAGGTTCTTCTTATCCAAGCTTATCAAACTGCACCTGCATGGGCTTGAGCCCATTAAATGCCAAAAATGCATTGTAATGCGGGAGTGGTGAAAAAGTTGAAAAGGCTTAACCCTAAACCCTATATAGCCCCTTTTGTTCATGAGGCATCATTCAGGTCCCTGCCAGTCCCAGCCATGTCCTGCAGTAGCCAGGATTCAGGGATGTAAGCTGGCCAAAATTACAACGGCCTCACCCCACCGCACCTAGCTGACTTGGAGGGTCATGGGGACTTAGCCAGCAGGTTAATAACCCCTATAAGCCGTATTATAACCTCAATTCTTCCCATTATTAACCTACTTACTAAGTCCCTTTGACCCTCCCAGTATTTATAGAATACGCAAAACCCCAAACACCCAAGCAGGCTTGTGTGACTTACTTCGTGCCTGTGAAATTTTGTAACTTATTCAGTTCAACGGTTCGGAGTTGGGGACTTTATGGTCCAGGCCCTCAATCCCAAACCTTTCGACGCCAAAGTGTGGGAGGTTTTCAAAACAGCCGCTATCGAAAGAATCCGCCGTTAGATTGACGTCCTTGTACCTTTGAAGCCATCCATATGACATGAGGCTGTCTCAAAAGGGTGAGCCAGGATTATACACGTTGCTATGGCGTAAGGATTCTTTGGGGATAATTTGAGGAACCCCACATTGCCAAAAGATCTTGAAGTCGCCGTTTCAAATCAGGCCCCTGAAGCTGCGAGCTCCAGCGCCACGAATCCAAACGCAGGTTCGGGTGTGGGAACGTGAGTACGGGCTTGATACATACTGCCCCAGCCCCATTAGTCGACTGAATTTTTAGGGTTTGTAGGGTTTAGGGGTTTAGGGTGTAGGGTTTAGGGTTGGGGGAGGCAAAACCTAACCCTGAAAGATTCAAAGAGTGATGGTTGGTAGTCATTCTGAATTATGAGAAGCGTGTGGAGGGCCTGACATGAACTCTACTTGAAGGTTTAGGGAGAGTATAAAACAGTTGTCCGTGTACGTTTAACCCAACGCTGAACCCCCTAAGTCCTCTAGATCTCGTTATCAACGGCTTGAATCTACAGATAGAGGTTGGCTATAGTTGCTCTGGAGCTCCAAGTAGGGCTTCAGAAAGGGTAGAGTTTAGAGTCAAGCTTACGCGAGGCGTCCAGAGAGCAGGGTATATATGGCAGGTTGACGTTGTGTATGTGCATGTGAATGATTTGTTTATGATATTGTTGATGGACGAAATCCTTCACCACCCAAGGTCTACCCTATTGCCATATTTGCTGCGGTTTAGGTGCATAGGGTCACGCAGGATTTAGTCTATCAACCGCATGTTTGAATTTCTCATTGAGGCTGCAGCATCAGATGTCTCAGGGGCCTTTCAAGTGTCCTGAAATTTCTAGTTCGCTCTTTATTATGAGCACAACCAGAAAGCGCAAGAATGGTGTTGCGCTGGATGTCATGCTACACTGAGCCCTGCCTTAACGCCCAAAACCCAGAGCAAAAAATGTAAGCCCAACACCCTCAACCCCAAATGCCTCGTGGAAAGCAAAGAACGACGCCTCGGAAGGACCGAAGACCGAGATGGAGAAGGAACCTCCAAAGCCGGAGAAGGTCATTCAGATATAGTCCCCCTTAAGTAGATAGAAGATGGCTTTGGGTATGTTGGAAGAAGATCCCCATATACCCCATATTCTGTCCACTTAAGGCCGATTATATTGGGTTTGGGGATACTATAGAGGCTTGAGTAGTCACAAAGACTAGTTCCTCAGAATCCTTACGCGGCTATTGCAGAAATAGTAGACGCCGAAGCCCCATTCTACTTGTTTCAGCCCCTACACTACCGTTGAGGCTGAGCGGCTAGCCTCAATACTGGAAATTGCGCTCTGGCGTGCCGCTACAAAATGTGGGGAGTGGGGGAGGAGTAGTCCCTTCAATCGTTCTTGCTTCTACATGAGCATGTTTTGGGGGTTGGCTTGGTGTCGCAAAGGAAACGAATGAGTTACAGAAGAGGCAGAAGAGGGGATTGATTTCCATGACATTCTCCAACAAAACACGATTTTTTCCTCCCGCTGGATATTTCAATCCAAGCCCCAATCCACCATGTACAAGCACAACCAGCCCTGATGCAGAAGCCTGAATAATTACCTACATGTCCCTTCATAACCTTACAGAGCAACCATAGAATGTACCCAAAAACCCTTTTAAAACTAGGCCCCTACATCAAGCAAATTACAGTTGCTTCAAGTCAAGGTGCTTACCGACTGGGCAGACAAGCATGCCCCCAAAACGCAGAAGCAGCTACGGCCGATCAAGGCCGGAACCGCACTGCCTCCCCCAAGAATATAAGCCCTAGGGCTCCTAATAGCCCAATGTAGGTACTATATTGGGGTCCCCTTATATGGGTAATAATGGAGAAGCAAATGGAAAATGAAATGGAGACTAGGGGTTTATAGGGATGTATAGTGCTCCAAATAGCCCAATGTAGGTACTATTTATAGACATTGGGGCCCAATGTAGGTATTATTTATGGGCATGGAGCCCCAGGGAAAAAGCAGGAATAGTACAGCAATTGTAAGAGTTCCAGTCATCGGAATCTTAACAGAAACACTAACAGCAATGACAAAGCTAAGTCTCTCAGAACCTGAAGCCCTAAATTTTTGGGGGTCAGCAGGGAGTAAGGAGATCTGTTATAAAGGGATGATATTCCCATATTCTTTATTCACCACCGGTAAGTAAACCCTAAGCCCTACATCCTGGCAGTTGAGGAACCCGAGGGAGACGTCACATGTCTTGGCAAGGAAGGGAATGCGGCAAACGAAGCTGGGGCTAAGAACGAGGGAAAGAGTGAGTGAGAACTCCCGTGGTAGCACCGACATAAGAAGGGCAAAGGACTTCCCCAGCTCAGGCTTGCACAGAAAAGGTGCGAGGGGATGTTTAAAAAAAAAACATCCTGCCAGGCTTGGGAGCAATTCCGTGATTGGCTGAAAGATTGGAGGCCCTTGCTGCTCTGATGCTGAGAGAGATGGATGGGGGGGTTCCCACAATTCAAGAGGGGGGGTACAGTTTATATTGGGGCCCCCCATTTTAGAAACCCCCCAGTTTGCGGAAATAAACTGCGCGGTGGGTGGCGCACGAGAGAGTGTTTTCCCAGTCTACTTGGAGGTCCATTGTGCTTATAACTTACTCAGTAACTGTAGTTATTATAACCCAGTTATATCTAGGGTAACAGTAATTATGGGACTTATAATGAGGTTATGACTACAGTTCTAAGTAGGTCCAAGGTACAACGTACCTCCAATTAGGGGTAAACTTCCCAAGGAGTCTATTGGTTCTGGGGTAATGGAAAAGAAAATAGAAACTATTCCATCATAATAGGGTATATGATGGGGCTATTCAGGGATAATGGAAAAGAAAATGGAAACTCGATTGCGGACTTCATGGCTAAGACCAACGGCTTGAAGGTTGAGGCATTTGCTTGTAGAATTCAAGGATTGGCTTGAAGAGGGGCATACCAGATCTAGCTTCAAATGTTCTGGTATATCCTTCCCCGGGCTAAGATGGACCCTCTTACAGGCCTGTTGCGAGGACAAAGGGCTCCACATCGGGCTCCATGTGCCTTGGGGAGTGTAGGGAAGCCTCCAGGTAAATTGCAGAAAACACCAGAAGATCTCAAGTGCACGAACCTGATAACCACGATTTAGGGTTTAGGGCTTAGGGCGGAAGAGTACGACGAGCATGCCAGGAAGAGTTGTTTGTCATAAAACGGGGGTTGTATCTGAGCAGAACATTCAGTCTCTCAGGGTACATACAGATGCAGAGCCAAGGGTACAGCGGGAAGAAGGAAGGGTCTGCAAACGATTTAGCTCGGATTCTGAAACGCACTTCGCTTTAAATAGGGTTTCAGGTGTTGGCAGCCCAATTTTGGGGGAACGCTATGGAATGAATTTGAATCCGATCTCGTCGTAAGCCTAAGAAAATGTGGTAAGCAGTCTGAATCGGCCCTGGTGTGCGGAGCCGGTGTTGATTGCAGGCTGTCAGGTTTGAGCTGCTTGGAATATGGTCTAGGGCTTAAGGCTTACTGTTTAGGGTACTAGGGGTCATAGTAATTGCTGTAAGTAATTAAGCAAGTAATCAAGCAAGCAAGTAAGTAAGTACAGAGTCATTATCGAACTCTTAGTGAGTGGGGGCAGGACTCAAGGTAGTGGCTTGCAGAGAAATCAGCGAGAAGTTTTGGATTAAAATCGTTGGGCTAGAAGTCAGAGCTTCGGGGCTTGGAGTTCCATTCGCTCAGGGGATCTTACCCCTGCAGTGGAGAGTCATGGAAAAGAAATGGAAACTGATCCTATATATGATGTAGAAACTGGACATAGTTCAAAAGTGTGGTTTCGCACTGAGTTTGAATATATTGGCTGGGGCTTTGGCAGCTTTAAGTTGCTTTAAGTTGTTAAGTTTGAAATACAATCAATGCTGAGTTCTGGGGCTGCTTGGCATTGATGAAAAGCCTCCTAGTGTAGCCAAGCTCTCCCAAGCCAAAATCTGAAGCTGCGCAGAGGCCACTTAGGTCATCTTGTTCTCAGGCATCTCTTGGCAAAAGCTGCTTGAAAACCGCTGAACCCGACCCTAGTGCTCTGCAATCTTGTGCGCGTAGCTCCGGAATGTTCAACCTACATCGCGATTGGCCCTCTTTTTTTCGGACTTGCTATCTGGACAAGACAGCATGTTGATCATAGATGATGAATGATAAAAGGGGACCAGGTTATTTTCTCGCATCATGATCAGCCGCAACTTGCAGCATTTTGCTTGTTATCACTATGCATTCTCCTCCAAAGGACAAGTCACGACAGTCGTTGTACAACACAAACACACACACAAACACACACACACACACACACACACACACTCTCACACACACACCCACACACACACACTCTCTCACACACACACACACTCACACACACACACACACACTCACACACACACACACACACACACCCGCAGACCCGAGTCGAAATCCTGGCACAGGCCCGGCGGTGGCAGACGCAAGGCAAAATCTGAATGACGATGTCACTTACTTTCCAAAGCTTTGAGATTAATTGCACAAGGGGGTGCGAGAGGAATGCCTGTAAAGTAGTGGATTCTGTTTTGTGGTACCTCAGCAGTTGGAGTAGAGCTTGCTGCTTCCCATTCAGCAACGCATGGCCATAAAGGGGTAGGCCCCAGGCTAGGAACCCCTTCCCTCAGAAAAAGGGCTGTCGGTAACCTTATGTTACATAGGGGGTGTATGAGGATTATGTTCCCTACTAACCAACAGTAAGTTGCCGGGTAGGCCCCTGGGATATTTAATATTTTCCCTACTGGCTTCAATAAGGCTAAAATTTTTCAAAAGGTTTTAGGGGCCAACCCAGGTTGTTGTTGGAATTGGTACACATTGTCAAAAGAAAGGCACCCGGCTCTGCTTCGTCTGGCTCTGCCTCAAACAGAGAGAGTCTGAAAGAAGCAACCGACACTGATGCGTCTCTGCGCGTACGCACTCCCCGCACAGAAGATTGACAAATGGTTTAGGTTCATGGTGTAGCGTCTAGGCTCTAGGGTTTAGGGAACATGCTGGCAAGAGCAAACACTTTACATTGTACTCCCCAGAGTTCTCAGTTGCATTGCATATGCGGGCCCTTCAACTTTATATGAGCAGCATACAGAACGTGTGTCCGAGAACACGGCATGTGATCCTCCGAAGTTGCAAATATCACCCTGAAACATCATTCCACATTGGATACTGTCTATAACAATCATAGAAAAGACCTTTATGCAGGGTATGTTCTCTCTGCAGCTGCCAAAATGGCAGATTGGGGGTCTGTTGGGTCACAAGGGTTGTACTGCCTTTGGGATGATCCCTGCCGCCGGAAACCTCCAAACAGCCGAACCCTAGACCCTAAACCCTAATCTTTAAACCCTAGACCTTAACCCCTAAACCCTTACGCCCTAAGCCCGAAAACCCTTGCCAATTTCGCGAGGCAGCTTTAGTTGTGGGCGTCCCTGGTTCTGGCAAGTCGGCGGGAGCCGTTCGGCTGCAACGTGGATGTGCTTTTCGTGGGGTTTCCATAATCAGAATGATGTCCTTTCCAGGTTATATGAGGGTGTACCCTAATTTTGGAAATACCACTTTGGGGGGCAAGGGTTTATCTGGACCCTCCAATCTAATTCCTGCTGCGTTTGGTCTGGATTCTTGGTTCGGATTCTTATTAGACCACCGGAAAGTTTCCTACAGTGGAGAGTCTGGGTGCAACTTACTTCGTAGATTTTTTTTGGAAGCCAGTCGTGAGCTCATCAAGCATGATTCTGGTAGGTTCTAATGGGTGTGTCGCTCTCTGAAAACCCTAAGACCTTCGAAACCACTACATTATACATTCTAATTTTTCTTACTAATCACCAGGAAGACAGTTACCAGGTAAGTCCCAACTGCCCTGGGCCTCCGAGACAGGGTTGAGCTTCTCAACCGATGGCTTCATGTATTTGAGCTTGATGCGAATTACGCTGTTTGGGGTTTGGGGTTTAAGGCATTAGTGTTAAGGGTGACTGATTAGATTAATTGCCCTCCCCTGATGTTGAAACCCACACCCCCCGCATATTAGATGTTCCCATTCTTTAACATTAGACGCCCCGCGGGCGGTTTTAATATTAGCAGGAGGGGATTGCACTGCAGACGGTCTTTTGCATGGTAGCCGCAATAAGAGAGTTTGGGACTAGGTTCCAAGCAGCCCGCATGAAGTCGTTGTTCCCTCTTGATCCCTACCCGCCGAAAGCTTTCGCCTTGTTGGGCTGAATACTTCACCCCAAGCCCTGAAATCCCAATCCAAGTGCTTGGCCCAGAAAGCATCCGAAGGGCCTGGACTGTAAACCCCCTATAGTCCCCCTTAAGTAGATAGAATACGTCTTTGGGTACATTATAATCAGATCCCCATATACCCCATATTCTATTTACTTCAGGGGGATTATAAACATCCCTTAGCCCTCGCCTCTCGAGCATCAAAGAGCGCGGCCAGTCGAGGTCCGCTACATGGTGCGAAGACTGTTGGGCACCCAGCCAGCTAACTGGGGGGGTTAGTAGGCAATAAGGGAATAGGGGGGTTTCCCCAAATTAAGGATACCTTTTTTGGGGTCCTTATAATAGCGGGTTATAGTATATGAGACTCTATATTGGGGTCCCCGTATTCAGGGAAACTACCATATGTTCTATAGGGATTACAGCGGGATTATTATTTCGCCTTATTCCCTACCTTATCACCAGTAGGGCTGTCTAGCTGGCCCGAACTGCACGGAAAATGCGATGGACAACGAGACTCTCAACGGCTGCGAGCAACCGGCCCAAACCTCCAAAGCTCAGCTGTGACTCTAAACCCGAAACCGAAAAAAGCCTTTCGGCAAACAGGGGCCACGGAAGTATGCAAACATCACAAAAAGTCCGTAAGCTCGGCCACAAGGCAGCCCCATCCCTTTTCTTGGAACTACAACTTGAAGCCCGCTAGTCTAGACAAGCCCCTACAAGCTACATGAAAGAGCCCAAACATTTCTGCTACTGCTCAGAAAAACCTTTGCTGTCCAATTAGTTAGATGGGCTTGAAAATCTCAATGAAATTCATCTGGTTACACAGCACATGCAACGCTTTCCCAGAAAGGCGCTCATGACCGAACTTTGAGCCTGTTCCTTCATGGGAGAGTCCATAGTAGTATTGCGGCCTGTTACATTATGGGAGAGTCTATTTGGTACTATTAGTATTGCGATTAGTTCCGGCACTGTGAGTATTGCATATGGGTGTCCAAACTCAGACAGCTGAGGTGCGGGAATTTTCTTGAGCCTTGCGCTCAGGGGATGTCAGCCAAAGGTCTAGGAGTTGGGCGTGGTAGAAGCGGCTAAATCTTCTCCCTAAACCATAAACCCTAAATACGAGCTTCCATTTTAATTTCCATTATCCCAATATAACCCCAATATTCCCCCCAATAAACTCCCTAAACCCTAAACTCCTGGGCTCAGTGAGTGATAGGGCATCGCGCGCCCAGTGCAAGCCCGGACTTGTTTGGCGCAGAGCAAGTTTGGGGCCAGCTGGGGTCGCCGCAGCATAATTCTCTCCTGGGAAGACTTTCAGGAGTTAGCGAGTTAGCATGAAGGGCTTCGGCTTTGTAGCTAATGGTGTCGCAGCTGCAAATTTAAAGGGCCTACTAGATGCCTCATGCTTGGCAGGGGATGCGGTTTGCAGTATCCATCCATCTTGATGTGTGTGTGTACACGCGGTACCAAACCGTGCAATGTTGGATCTACGAATCCTGCATGACCCTAAGTACCTCGCATCATGGGAATTACGGTATCACAGTTTGCATGGCCTAGGCCATGCAGGGGTTTTTAGCATCAACAGTACCACCCCGGTCTGGGTTTGTTCAGGCACGACTTGGAAGAAACTGCTGGACGCAACTTCATCGAGAACATGTCCAAGAAGCAGAGGCTTGGGCGTCTGTGCCTGGGGTCACGGGGGCTGATCCAGGGTTACTGTCAGGTTCTTAGCGGCTTAAGATGGGCTTTGCGTGTTTAGGCACCTACGGCTCAAGACGGCGTATGTAGATTTCCATACATGGGGGTCCTATATCGACCTAATATCCCCCACTTTTTGTTGTAGGGACCCGCACAGAGGGAAACACGTATACCTTTTTTTGCCGCTGGGCCGAAGTGTTGATTCTACAACTAGGTTCTCTTCCATTAGACTCTCCATCATATTATCCTTAAACCCTAACCCCTCAATCGGAATCCCTAAGCCCAAAACCCTACAGTAGTTTCTATGTATCCTCAAAGCGCAATCCCTAGACCGGAATCACTAAAGCCAAAGTCCTGTAGTAGTTTCCGTTGTCTCTTCCATTCCCGTATATACCCCACATTGGGTTGATTCTTGTTCCGTGAAGCAGCAACAGCCTGAATGTGCCACTCTCCTCCAGTTCCCCCGCGCTGATGGAATGAAAGCAGTAGCATCATGATTCAGGGATTAGGGCTTGAGTCGTTGACCACATGGAAAGGGATTAGGGCTTAGGGTTTAGGGCTAGAAGGTCATGGGTTCGATTTGTGTTGTTTGTTTTGGTGATCTTTGACCCTTTGGGCAAGCAGGCATTGGAAGGCATGTTTAGCCGAAGCCAGCGACGTAGGCATTGGATCCAGGCAGCTCAGAAAAGATGCCCCAACGAAAAGGTCCAACGCTTCTCCTGAGGTCTCTCGAAGGCATACCTAAAATACTGTAGGAACCTGAACAAACAAAAGCCACTATTCCTTTGTATTCCTTGTATACGTATAGGTCGATATGCCCCAAAGCCCTGATAGATGATTATCTAGCACTGAGTCCTCGAAGCACATGTTGAGGAAAACTGGGATTCAAGAATCAAGTTCATAATGTAGGGACCTGAACAATCAGATCAGGGCCTTGGAGTGTAGGGTTTAGGCATTCTACTATACCTGTCAGGGGCTTGTTGGGGAAGATGTCGTTGATGGTCATTGGAGCCCATTCTGTGAGCCGTCCCTCGAACAGTAAACTCTTGTTGATTTGAGCTCCATGTGTCATCTCTGCTTGAACCCAAGTAAACATAGCTTTGCCATGGTACCTCAAGAATAGTCATGTAAACTCTGCGTCGTTAATCTTTGACCGCAACGAATGCCCCGGCTAGGGATGGACGGCAGATGTACGAAGATCTTGCCCCACGACTTACTGGCCTTTGGTTAGCTGGGAATGAAGGAATGGAAAAGAAAATGGAAACTAATATAATGGGTTACATAGGGACTACTATAAGGATCCATTCCTTCATTCCTAGCTAACCAGAGGTAAGCTTAAGATCGGTTCGGGGGGTTCGGGAATTTAGGAGGAGGAAACCTACATAGTCCTTGACTGGTATCTCGTTGCTGGAGGGTTTCATAAGAAACCCCCTGTTTTGACAATCTGTCTGGTTACACCTTGGTTCAGTGAGAGTTTCGAGCTCTGAGTGCGCAAGGCGCCAGAGTGCTGTTGCGTAGCTGTTGGGTTGCTCGGGTCGTGTTGGAATGCGTCTTTGTGAAGATTGTTGGATGTTTGGGGTTCAAAGCGTTGAAGTGGAGCGCTAGGTCGAGATTGAATGGTTGGCTATGTCCCAACATTGAGATTGAACACAAGATATCCAACACAAGTGAACCACACTTTTTGCATGTCCCCAGGATATTCAACCTGTAATTCTGTCAGCGTTTCCATCTCTTTTTCTCTTCCCACTCCACGGTCCATATCCAAACTTCTGGCGACATGCCTTCAGAAGAGATGACATCCTGTTGAGGCTATCTTGCAACCCTCGGGAAACCTGGCTCTCTTTTTTGGGGGTACATGAAGAGATGCAGACCAGCAAAATGAGAGAGACAAAGCAGCTCATAGACATGTGTAGGAATCCAAGGCCTACATCGCGCAGAAATGATCTGCAACGGCGACCTTCCCCTTCATTCAAAAATTGACTCAGGACTAGACAGCACGTTCTGAAGAAGCACTGCCCTAAGCTTACCTAAGAGAACCATAGCCACTAGACTAAAAGATTGCCTAAGGGCAAAGCTGTATTCCCAAGCTGGTCAACTTCTCCACTGTGCCGAACACAGAAAGGCCTAGACAACCAACCATGGCCCTCCAACTGTAAAAGCCCCGCCTGTCACTCTGAAAACCTTTTGCAAGTAAGACAAACAGAGAAAACTATAGTCCCCCTTAAGTAGATAGAATATGGGGTATATGGGGATCTATTATAATGTACCCAAAGCCATATTCTATCTACTTAAGGGGGACTACATATCATCCTCCCATGATCCGCTGCTTTGCTTCAGACCAGGTTTTCGTTTGCAATCTCAACGAAGCACCTACGGCCTTCACGACGCTGGTCCTGTACTGGCTTGCGTACGCCAACTGACATCTATGAATCCTCTAAACCCTACATCCCTCCTGTAGCCAGACCTTTTTGCGGCCTAGCAACAAGGTCCGAGTGGCTGCTTCGCAGTTCGAGGTTTCAAGTAGGACTTGCGCGCTTTGCAGAAGTATAACTTTCAGCTGCAACGGAAAAGAGCGTGTTCTTCTTGTAGGTATGCATGAGTGTTAGGTGATGCATGGCTGTCTTCGGCAGGTCTAGCTTGGGCTTCTTGATTCCGAGTAGTGGGCTCACGCTTCAGGATGTAGCCCCAATGTAGAGTTCCGGATTGGGGCTTGGGGTGTATGACAGCCCGGTTAAGGCTTCGTTGGTGTCTTCCAGCAGGAAGGGCCCTTGGCACTAATTCTTGCCAAGTGTTTTGCAACCCAACCAGCGCAGTAAGCTTTAGAAGGCTCAACCTGCTCTTTCTGGGGCATGGGTAGTTACCACATTCAAAGACCTTTTGGGGGAAGCGTAGCACAGGAGTCTCTTAAGATAACCATTGGGTCTTCCTAAATAGGGCCTAGTGTCTCTACCCAAAAGCACCTCCATTTTGAGAAGCTCCCATAGAATGTATCCGCACCAAAATTCCAAAACATGACCCATTATGCTGAAAACGGCCTTCCTTGTTTTCTGCTGAGGAAAGACTGGCTGGCACAGGCGCTGCAGGCCACCAAATTTGGGCTTCAGGATGATTTTGCCATGAGTTCTAGCTTTTAGGGTTTAGGGTTTAGTATACTGGAAACAATAAGGAATTTCAGACGGCAATCTTTAATATCATCCCAGCCTGGAAAAAGCTATGATTCTTATCAGCTCTGGCTACTTCAACGACCACGGGCCTTTGATTATCATTACATATGTCATTGTGCTTAACAGCTCCATTGTTTTCACCGCTTTTGTTGCGCAGAGTTATGCTTGGTTTTGAAGGAGCACGGGTGAAAACGCAAACGTACCAGAGCCTTGACGGTAAATTGGATCTACCCGGACCCTCAAAGGAATCTAAGCGTCATATTGGTACATGTTTCCTAAAGTAGGACAGTATCGGAATTAGAGAGAATTTGTATGCTATGGGTGTTCATAGGGGATCCAACCGGTAGAGCGCAGGGGTCGCAATTTGGGGCGCTTCCAACGGGTCCATTGTCTGAGAGTGCCCATAAAACGAACTTTTGTTGACACTAAAAATCCTGCATGGCCCATGTATTATGATTCCAATTCCAAAGGAATAAGGGTACCTAGGGTCATGCAGGAACTTGAGTGGTTGTGGTATCATTCATGCCTTGGAGGCGACCTTTTTTTGGAACCTTCCATCATTTGGGACGGCTTCATGGCAGAACGCTGTGGTAAACTCCCTTGGGTGCTTTTTAAGCTCAAAGAAAAATGGTAGAAGAAAAACCATAATAAGAAAAACATCTGCACAATCCTATGGAGCATTGAAGACTCTGGTGCAATCTCCTGGGAGTTCTTAGATTGGCTCTTGCCCAAATTGCGCGAGCTGTGTTTAAGGCTTAGGAGAGTTTATCGTCCCCGAAATTGAACATCGAAACCCAAAAACGGGCCCTGAAAAGATTGTAATTTCTTGACATGGGTGCTAACGAGTTCCATGCTAGTTTCAATTAAAGGATCGCAGCGCTTTGTCTCTAGGAGCTAAATCCACGTTCATTTGTAGTCTAGCTAGCAGGAGGGGCGAATTAGGATGCAGTAACTTAAAACGGCCCATGATCTTTCATTGGGCAATATGCTCCTGCAGCTTAAAGTTGCTTCCACACAAGTACCTTGGAAACCGTGGGAACTCGAACCCTTTTTACTTTATGATGTAGTTTCCTTAAGAATTATTCTTCCATGTTTACTAAGAAGGGCTTTTTTCCCCCGATTTCCTGCGCTGCGCCGCAGCGTTGCGGCAAGGCGTCTTTGGACTGTACTATGCAGTTTAATAACGAATGCGCAGAGCTCGCGCAGTTCCATTTTTATTGTAGTAGTATTGCCCTGAGGATTTGTTGAGAATACCATTTTTGTTATAAGCCTGGGGGGGTAACTGTATGGTGGCAATTGCAAGAAGGATGTTGGGTCCTCTTGGGTAGAGCACCGAGACAGGAGTTTTTCATTCTGAGTTAGGGTTTAGGCCCAGGAAGTGACGATCTTGGAACAGGGTACGAGTCTCAGTCATGTTTTTCGCATAACAGTTCTTGTGAAAAACAGCCATGCCGTTAGGCAATTTACGGGCATCTCACTTCTGACAACGTGAGCCTCAGCGGTTCATTCGCCGATTGGGGTTGGTAGGTACCATTACTGAGTCTTGAAAATTGGGGCCTCCAAAACAAGACCACCTCTGGCTTTGGAGGCCCTAATTATGGTTCTGGACACCCGAGTTTAGGGCTTAGGGTTTAAGGGTGGGCTAGAGTATCTCCTCCATCATCATCCCATCCTTCCTTCGCTGCAATCATACTTGCGGACCCCTGTAGCTGTGGAATTTGCTTGATCAGAATTACTGGTGGATTACCATACGCTTGTCAGGGTTATATACCAAACCCTTAACCCTTAACCTAAACTCAGGCTCCTGAAGGTAAATTCTTACCAAACTAAGGTGGAACATTTTTTATAGATCCCGCTTACCGGCTCCTCGTGAGCCTTCATATTTGTGCAAGGAAGGGTACCCGAAACCCCTTAACTTATAGTCCCCCTCAAGTACATAGAATATGGGGTATGTGGGGATCTTACTTTAATATACCCAAAGCCATATTCTATCTACTTAAGGCGGACTTAAGCCTAAATCAGTGGCAGGTTGCCCGGACCCCTGTGATCTTTGTGGCCAACGAGGGCATGATCACAAGCAAGGACCTTCCCTTCAGGGCAGGGCATAGGCCCAAGATAAAGCGCAATTGGTGACTCTTGCGTTGTCTCACGAACCCTCCTATGCGGTCCCCAAAGCATTCACCCTACCCGGGCGTGTGTTGTTCAGGCAGGTGGTCGCAGATATCTCAGTTTCTGAACGTGATGCAAGACATGGAATTCGTCGAACTAAAGACACCCTTACACGAGCCATGCTGGACGGTTTTGTGTTGTTTTGCCGTTCTCGCATTTTTTGGGGAATTTGGTTTCCTATGGTCCATTCTTTCTTGCTCGCGAATGACGCAGCGTTTCCCAAAATGTCGACTTTTGCTGGAATGTGGATCTTATCATCTGCTACTGTTAGTTCATCTCCTAAAGAGAGCCATCCCAGGTAACCAACTGTGGAAAGCTCTTGCCAGGCTGATTTCCAGACAAAACCTATCTGGCCACTACACCCTGAATTGCGCCCAAGCCCGCACAGTGTCTGAGCTCGCGTCCTCAAGTGAGCTATAGTCTAAGCTCCTAGTATCCCCTTACTGACCGGTAGAATAGTCCCTTACATAATCCCCTAGATAACCCCCCTTTAAGGAGTTTAGAGTATAGCTCATGTGTTTTCCGCAGGACACGGCCTTGTGGAAGCAGTGTTTGGAGATTCGCGACTTGATCGTGCTTAGCAACAGATTTTGAGAGAGACCCCATGTGATGCAAACCTTGTAGTTGCCTAGGGAGGAGATGTACAAGGGCGTGAGTAGATTTGATAGTGACTAGGCCAGTACTGTACTGTTGGAACCCTGATGAAGATCCTTGGGCTCATACCCTCCTCTTCACGCAACATGCAAAGCTCCATGCCTGGATGATAAATTCCAGAAGAGCAGGCGGCTCTCAGCAAGATACCACAAGCAGGATTCTGTGCACAATGGCTAAGATCCCGTGCTTAGAAATTGCCAAACTGGGATTGGCTTCAACTGCAATACTTAGGTGCGCTCAGTGTGTTAGGCGAGCATCAGTTGCCGCATAAGGTGTGGTGTTGAGTTCTTATCCTTGTGAACACTGCTGCCCCCACATTTTCCCACCTTTGAAGTAGAGGCATGCGCGAGGTCGCCAAGCAAAGTCATTCCCCAACCACTTTGACTTACTTAAGATGACCATAATTATGATCTGATCTGCAGGGCCTGTGACATTCCTTTTAAATTCCTTCTAGCTACCCGAAATGTGAAACCACCATGATCCCCTTGGGATGCGCTGGATCGCCATCAGCAGAGTTGACGCCTCATCCCAAACCCTACATCCTAAACTGCAGGCATCAGCCTGGCAGCAACTCGACAGCATTCAGCTCCCAAAAGTGAGGTGGGTACGTCTCATAGTTACTTGGAGGATCATGGGACTTAGTAACTACTTATAACTGGGATTATAACCCTACTTGTAATTGGGGTAACCCCTACAAGCCCATTTAGGGGGGCTATAGGTAGGGTTGGAGGTCTTAAGCCCCATGTCTTAAGATGCTGCAGTATGGCGACGACGTGCCCTGTTGTGATCTAAATTTCGGAAGCTTGAAAGTCAGGCGGGAGGTTGCCTGTGCACGGCCATGCCTGGATCCGCATATAAGGGTCTTGTAGGGCTTATATAGAGGGGTATAGTGTCCAAAGGGGCATGATCAATGATGAGGGGTCTTTTGTACTCTTTCATGTCTGGGTTTCCATTTAGAGCGCGCTTGACTTCTGCTTCTGAAGGTAAGGTGGACCAAGATATGGGTACCGGGTATCTTCTTTTAGTGGATGTTTCTCCCCCAGGCCTCCGGCACGGCTCCAAAGAATCAAGCTCCCAAAGCAGACCCACTGGCAAAGTTAGTTAGATGTTGACGAAAACTGGGGGGCTGGTGCCTGTTTCAATGTTCTTGGGAGATCTAAGCGCTCTGAACCTGAAACCTTCAAACCTATAGCCCTAAAGTCTCAAGCGTTAACACTCAAAGTAAATCACAAGCTTTCAGCCCAAAGCCCTAATGCAGAGACCTGTTTGATTAGAATAGGCTTTTGGGAGCATGTTCCACTACAGTCGTACAAGGAGTAGACAAGAAGAATGTTAGGAATTCACAGCATTCAGGCTGGTACATTGCACTTCCATGTTCCCGGTTTTGAACTGAAAGCTTGCTGCAGGAGATTTTCATCACGCGAAAGCTTACAGAGGTGTCGAGGCACGTCTTTCAGCTGGGATCGGAGTGCGGTTGCCTCTGGGGACCCTTTGGTTGTTCAAGGGTCAGAAATTTAGGGTTTAGAGGGTGGGGATCTTGGGGATTGAAGTTCAGGGATTATGGGGATTCAGGTTTGTGGCACTGTAGGGTTCCCAGGGATTTGATGCTAAGGGTTTCGGGTTTTTGGCTGTTCGTAATGAATGCAGGAAGGGATCCCTTATATACAATCCACTGTGATGTAGTAGTTTCCGTGTTCTTCCCCACTCCTTCGTTCCTTACTGACAACCAGTGACATCGATCCTAAACCCTATATCCCTACAAGCCCTCAGTGTCCATTGACTTTCCCATTTTCCTCACCATATGCTGATCGGCGATTATATCCTAAACCCGAGTTTGGGGAGCTTCAGGCAGGGTTTGATGATGGAGCGTTCGGTTTGGTGACTTCACAGCTGCCATCTAATATGGTGTGAACGCAAGGTAGGATGTTGAGGCACGCTTCGAGGTCCACTGTACCTATAACCTAGTGAGTAACTGCATTTATAACCTAATTAAAAAAACCCAATAATTACTGCTACCCTAGATTTAATTGGATTATAACTACAGTCACGAAGTAGGTTACAAGTACAATGGACCTCCAAGTGGCTCCCTGTCATTCGGGGTAAGCTAGGCCGCAATCCCGAAACCCTAAGGTTGGAGATGTTGTCGGCTTTGGGATACTTGGCGGCTTCCAACCCTCAACGCAGAGCCACCAACACTGCCCCAAACGAAGAGACACCTCAGATGCGACGCTCTTCACTCTAGACTTTGGTTTGGCTTAGGGGTTTAGGGGTTGAGGGTTTAGGGGTTTAAGGTTTAGGGTCTTTAGATCCTAAGCCCGAACCAGGTAGGCAAAAGCCCACGTCATGAGCAGGTAATATATGCTTTAGTCTCGTAGATAATTTCCCCAAACCCTACACTCATCCATGTTGGTAGTTGCCATAAATAGGGTGAACCCAATACGGACCCTGAGTACTCCCCATTTTCAGGAGCCCCAGAAATGAACCCCCAATCTTGGAAAGCCCCCAAAACTATATCATGATAACGTAATCCCCTGCCCCTAATATTTAAGCACCCCCTAATATGAAATCCCTATCTAGCCCCCATATGGGTAGTTCCCAGAAATAGCGTCACATTTTGGCACCCCCAAATTATTAGGTGCCACAATATAATCTATAACCCTAGAGGCCCATCATTTTGAGAACAACCCCATGCTATAGTGTAGTAATTTCCATTTTCTTTTCCATTATCCCTATAGAATCCCAATATCACCCTGATATAAACCTCAAATCCCAAACCCTATCTAGCCCCCATCGGTGCGGGGCAGGGAAAAGGGGCATCAGTCTTGTTCGAAGGCTCGAGGAGCGACCTCTACCCGAAGGTCTCTGTGAGCAGGCTGGGTTACAGTTTCATGGGTTCATGGTCGTTTCTTAGGTGGACCCCCCACCCAGTAATAGTGACTATTCTGGATAATAAGGATCATATTAGGGTCCTCTTATATTCCTGTTATACCATTATTACAGGGTGGGGGATCCTCCTAAGTAGTTTCCATAAATGCGGGGACCTCAAAATAGACCTCAATATGTTATGACCATTATTAGTGGGACCCCCGGAAAGGTACCCATGATTTTGGGAAACCCCTTCATGGGTTCCCTAGCAACCCCTCTACTAGGCTCCCTATCTATAGTTCAGGTTATAACAGGAGGCTCCCTATCTATAGTTCGGGTTATAACAGGACGAAGTATTGTTGTAAGTCCTATAAACTGTGGTTGTAGGATTCACGGGTATACTTATGCAAATCAAAAGGGGCCAGAACTATGGTCAGTTAATTGGGGATAAAAAAGAGCAATCAAAGGGAGGGTTTCGTAGATGTATAGGGCTTGGGGCTGAGGTATGTACCTGGGGTTAGGGCTAAGAAGTTTTTGAGCTGTGGATCCTTGCTCAAGGTTGCTGCGGCCTCCCCTGGCGACCTCCGGAGGGCTCTTCGCTCCGCACAGCTTCTGAGCGCAGCCTGGCATGGAGGAATGGCGGTTTCTATGGTTTGTGGTGGGGGGTTAGGTTTCTAGGATTTGTGGGGGTTTCTAGGATTTTGTAGAGTTTCTAGGATTTTGCAGGGCTTTCTTGATGGGGATCTGTGGGCTTTGTTAGGGGTTGAAGGGTGATCTGCGGACGTAGAGGTGTTACGAAGGCCAGACAGGCCTGCAGCAATCGAGTGGGGTTTCTACTTGCAGGCTTGGAGGGTCACGGGGACTTAGTAAGTAGGTTCCTCACCCCTATAATTAAAAGCCAGCCATACAATAACCCCAATTATCCCCATTACTAACCTACTTACTAAGTCTCCATGACCCTCCAAGTACGTAGTGAGTTTGCATAAGCTCCATCTACATATACACACCACGTATAGCTTCTCTTCGCGGCTGCATACCCCATATATATCCTATGTGTAAAGCGCTCACATTGGTACCTGGCCTCCCTTATTGGTCATGACAAAGGAGCAGGGTGAAGAGTTTCATTTCGGCTCAGATGGTTGGTTTTGAGTCTTCTTCAGAATCACTAAGGCCTGGTGCCGTTTCATAAAAGTGTCGAACAGAGATCCTGGCTATGCTTTGCACAAGTCGCCAGATGAGATGTCAAGCAGATGGGTGGCTTCCTATGTTGCCATTATGAAGATCATGATCCTCATAATTTCCCTCCCCTTAACGCCCGACCTGTATGACAAGGACTATTCCCAATAACGGTGATTACGTGCCATAATGTGGAGGAAAATTCCTGTTTAGCGGGGGAGCTGGGGGCGTTACTGGGGATGAGCAACCACTGGCTCCAGCGTCGCCAGGCGTTGCTTGACACGGGTTTTTGCTATTGCACGTTCAAGTTGCTTTAGGTTGATTGAAGGCTATTTGATAGAATATCTTGGAATGGAAGCGCGAACTCGCTGCTGCGAGCTGGGACATGTTTTGGCGGGAGGAAATCCCGATATGACATGATGCAACAATTTAGACAATGAAGTATCTGCATCTCCTCCCACTTGCAATGCAGGGTCTAGGTTGCCGTCGGTCAGTCCCGTGCATTGACTCCTTCTGATAGTAGGAGCCGATAACTATCACGTGACCATGATGTGTGCTAACTTTCGGGCTGTGGGTTTCCAAAACCCTCTTCTTACTCAGATTCCTCTGCAATGGTGACCCCAGATTGGAAGTATCGCCGACTTCGGTGTGGCATCAGCTCGGCAACAAGCACACTTACACATGCACGAAGTTTCATTTGCCTGCCTAGCCAAGCATAAATGCGCACACTGCATTAACAGCACCAGCAGACGATACAGAAGCCCGCCGCCCAGACAGCTGCGACAACCGATGATGCCTTCTTTCCAGAGGCCATCGGGGGTGGGTGCTAACCTACCGGGGTGATTTTATGCCTGAGTCTTATGTAGTCTCATCTCTCATGCTCATG
Organism: Symbiodinium pilosum; assembly: GCA_905231905.1. Lineage (NCBI taxonomy): Eukaryota > Dinophyceae > Suessiales > Symbiodiniaceae > Symbiodinium > Symbiodinium pilosum. The sequence goes on along the minus strand of CAJNIZ010010446.1, from coordinate 130,754 downwards.
TGAGGTTCATGGCTGGGTTGCGTACCACCGCATGAGACTTTTTTCATGTGCTGCTATCACTGTTGCTTTCAGTATACACACTTGCAAGCCATTTTCAAGAGTTTACATTGTCGTTATCAGATGCTTTGTTGTCACCTTGGGGTTCCTCGAAAGATTGACTACACAGTCTCTGAGGGTGAACGAATTACCCTTGTAAAAGCCCAATGCCCGGAGTGCCTAAACCCTAAATGCTAAACCCTAAACTCCTAGCGCGAAATGTGCACATCGTGCAATGCAAACTCTAGGCCTCAAACTAAGTAAGGAACAAGAGCAGATAATCCTATCGAATCCCTACATGCCATACTCTTCATAATGCCTACTAAGAACTAGTAAGCAAATCGTATAGATCAAAAGCTCATCATGTGGCAGAACATCACTACGTAACCTGCCCAAAACAACACCAGTAATCCCATTGAGGCCTCCCAAAGCCACTAAACAGGTTTTAGGATTTAGGGTTTAGGGGAGCCTTAAACCCTTAACCCGAACCTTGAACCCTGAACCCCCTAGACCCCTAAACCTCAAACCCTAAGCCCCAAACCTTACGCCCTTAAACCCTAAATCCTAAGCTTGCTCTACACCCAGCTAGGAGTTTCTCAGCATAAATGTTATGAAAGCCTTCAGAAGGACTGCGTAATCCAACTACTTACCTTTCGTTAGCTATGGACAAGAAAATGGAAACTACTATAACGGGATTTTACAGGGTTTCAGGGTTTAGGGTCTAGGGTTTAGGGTGTAGAAGGACTGGAAAAGAAAATGGAAACTACAATGATGGGTTATATAGGGACTACTGTAAGGATCCATTCCTTCATTCCTAGCCAACAAAAGGTAAGACTAACGCTCCTGGGGTCCTTGGACTCTACTTTGATTACAATTAGACATGACTACTGTAAGAGCTGCATTCATTACAAAATCATGTCCTTATCTGCTTATGCAACACTAGAAACTACCCCGAAACCGATGCTTTAACATTTTGGCCCCTACATCCCTAGACCCTGAACGTGATAGAGAACGTTCTTTTCCATTGTATAGACCCTGGAAGAATTGCAGAGGCAGCTTTGGCGCCCATCACGGCTGCAGGGCAGCTTCTGGGCACCTCCAACGAGGCTTCCAAAATTAGGGTTCCTTCTTGTGGAGGAGACAAGGGCTCTATAGGGGACACGTTTCAAAATGCAGGGTTCAGGGCTTGCGAAACACGAAGCCTGTACGTATAGGATGTTAGGAAGTAAAACAGCTTCCCTTCCTATGGGATGGAGACAATGAGGATCCGTGGCGTTAAAATGATGGGGTCTGATTTTGGAGTCCATACGAGAAGAATTCATGTGTGCTTGGCGGCAGATGAAGAACCCCTGCTTTGGAAACGTCTTCAGGGTTTAGGGTGTTGGGGTCTAGAGTTTTGGGCTTGGGCTTCGCAGCTCAGAGTCCACATGCGAAAAAAAATGCTCAGGGTTGAGCATTTGGTACTGCAGAGCTACAAGAAATATGGTTCGAACGTTGGGCTTCCCGCATCGACTACTTGAAACTTTGGGGTTTACGCGGACCCAAAACAGACGCATAGCCATTCGGGCGTGCTTCAACAGAGCGGATAAAGTACCAGGGTTTTGCAGTTTCACCTTCGACCGTAGGATTGCGTATTGCGCTGCGCCCAGACGATTTTACATACCAAGCATGCGTGGACAAGTAACCTCCTTTCAACCAGGTGCCACAAAGTTATATTGTTTCGTGTTCGAGGTTCCGCACCATTTCTCTTAGCACATCATGCCTGCCCAGATGTGCTCATTCCTTGCCCACAACGCCAAGCCCGATGTAAACTCAGCTCTAACTACTAGCAAAGCCATCGGATTCCAAGAATGGAAATCTTGAGAACCCATAACCCTTAAACCTCGTCCATGTACCTTCAGAAGTATCACATATCTTTTTCCGGGAAACTCCCTAAGCCTTGGCCCTTAGTCTTAGCCATCACTTTCTATCCTGCAAAGAGGACAACTCGAGCCACTTTCTGTACCTGATACCACTGGCATTACCACTTTTTGGGAATGAACTGCGGGATCTTCTCCATCCACTGAAGCCACCGTATGGTCGCAGCAAGAGAAGGTGATCCCAGTGCCAAAGTCCTTGGACCTTATCGCGCTGGACGTGAGCGTCGCGCCGCCATTTGCCTCAGTTTTGCTAGGATTCATCATGCGTTCTCTACCTACCCCCTGAACTACCGCCTCTAAGGTTCCCCCTTAACTTGAATCCACCCGCAAGAGTTTTTTTTTCAGGGGAGCCCTCGGTGGCTGAAAAGCTCACTTGTAGCATTCAGTACCTTGGCCAGCTGTACAGTTACTCTATATGTTTCAGAAAGCCCACTTCTAAGCATTCAGCCATAAAGGTATTTTGTTGAGGGAGGCAGGCTCGCATCACCTAAGATACCAACATGGTTGGGCTTTGCATCAATGGTCGCCTTCAAGGGTAGCTGAATCCTGGGCGTAAGCACTCCCAAATGTTTAGCTTGTCATTTGTCATCCTCTTCCCGAAAATTTTTGCCCTTCCACAAGCATCCAGTACAGTACCGCTATAGAATCTGTTGAATGCTCTTGTCTGACAGGTATGTAGGGGCCCGGGATTTGGAGGAAGGGCAAGAATACTTCTCATTCACTGCCGGGGCTATCTCAGGAGCGAATGCTACAACAGGTTTGCACCTGCCCTGGAACCTCAGTCTCGTAGATTCGGCACCTCTCCTGTAGACCATGAAAGTGAAGCTTTTCTGTCCAATCCAGCTCTCGCCCACTACCTAAGGATCCTTCGCTGGTCCGTTCTGGATGCTCTTCATTTTTTCTTTCCGCAGCCCAGCCCCTTCACAGGTGCCGGAGGTTGAGCTGTCTGAGTTATGATCAGGTCATTTCCTATAGTCCCGTCTAATCACACTGAAGGATTGACAACGCCACTGTCTCGTCGTTTGCCTACCAAGTTCTTCTGAGTGAAGTTCAGACTCTTGTAGTCGGGTGGCACTTGGTTAGCAATCCTTTTTTCCATGAGAGCACTTGTGTTCGGGATGCATATGGTGAGACATGGCGCACTGAAACAAGTCACACCCGATTCAGAATTTGTACCAAATCAGCTCTGGTTGGAAGAACCACGGCCAAAGCATTCTATCTTTGGTGGCCCATTCCGAAGTCGGAGTCGGACTGTTTGTTTCTTCCCTCCCTCCACCGGCAACCTCTACGCGTTGGCAACGCATTCTTGTTTGAGGAGCTAATGGATTCTTACGATCAATGAGCAAGCCTACCTAGCTGGCACACGTCTGCTACTTGAAATGTTGAGCCCTAAACATACACTATTTGAATTACAATGCGTCTGGAACCGCACATATGCTATAATTCGAGCCGGTGTTGATTTTTGTTGAAGCTATTGAACTGTTTGTCTCAGGCCCTGATGGGATCAACATGGAGATCCTCGTATTTGGATCCTCAGACAACACACAAGGGCCCCCTAGCGCTTTTGTGTGACAGTTGGTCATGCTGGCGGGGAGGTGTAGAAGCACCGCCCAAGAAGCCTCTTGGGAGCTGTTGGGCCCCCTTCTCTCCACAGGTCAGGTGGTTTCGCAAAGATCTTGCCTTACTAGAGAATAGGGTCTAGGGTTGAGGGGTGTGTGGGGGGAAGCTAGAGAATGATGGAATTCAGTACTACAATGCGCCCAAAGCCTGCATTCAGGCCAGTCCCAGAATATGTCCTTCCATTCTCAACTGACAATATCCTTGGCAGCCTTGGCAAGGTGCAGATGCGGTTCCGGAGGTGGCTCCCCAGGACCGGCTGCATGGTGTTTCCACTACACTTCTCCACTAGATTCCCTGCAAGGATCCAGCCAGCGGAGCTGGGAACATATTAGGATAATGGAAAAGAAAATGGAAACTACTTTAGTATATTGGGATACTGGAAAGGGAGAATGGACCTATAGTATATTGGGATAATGGAAAAGAAAATGGAAACTACAAACGTATATTGGGATACCCTTAAAAAGCAGAAGCTCCTTCGTCGGATCTTCCGCACTTGTGGCTCAAGGGGCCGCACATCTCAGTGTCCCAGAGGTTCTTCCATGGGTTCCTTCAGGGTTTAGGGTTTCGGGCTACAAGTCTATGGAGCCTGTCAAACTCAAGTGCCAAAATCTTGGCCTGCGGTGCTGCGGTTCAGTCCTTGTTGCCGGCTGACTTCCTTGTTGCCGCCATGTGGGGACGCGTGTCGGAATCCCTGTTTCGCAGGGACATGCTTGGCCCAACGTTCGGCGCCTTCGCAGAAGACTTCCTAGGGCTAATCCTATCATAGCAATCAGCGTAGACTTTGCTGGGAAAATTTTAGCAAGCTTGAAGCTTTTCTGAGAAATTAGTCCAGATCTCTGAAGGCATCCCCGAAAATTTGAAGTCACATGCTTAAAAGGAGCAAGAATGCTGGAAGACAGCGGGTAGCCTTGAAGAAGCCTGGTCACGCTGTGAAACCTGAGCCGCAGCCCTCAAAGCTCAAAGCTCACCCGAAGCATCAGATGGAATAAGGAGATGATCCCATGCAAGATGAAAAGGAGACAATGAGGGTGGGCGCAGCACTGCTGCTCGCAGAATTTGCAAGCCATCTTACATACCTTCCCAATCCAACCCCATGTCGCGGCAGTGCTTGGGAGGTGCTCGTAGTAGCTCAGGTGACCTTATCCAGGAAGTAGCCTTACTTTCATCATGAGACATAGTCATGAAGCATTTTGGGGTTCCTTCAGCAGTCTAGTGGTCTTGAGGCCACACAGCTGCGGGTATCACTGGACTGCTGTTGGTTGAGAAGCTGGTCCTGGAGTGGCTGCCACACGATTGCATGATCAACACCTTCTATGCCTTGCTTAGGGCTTGAAACTTATGAGCTATAGTCTAAACTCCTTAAAAGGGGTTTATATAGCGAACTACATGAGGGAGTATTGTAGGGATCACTAACGGAGATACTTGGTGTTTCGACTATAGCTCTTATGGTTCAGAACATCGTTCACATTGGTTCTTGTCCTATGTCACTATGTCGGCTATGCAGGTCTTATTCTTGAAGTATGCAGGGTCGGGTATCTGGCTAGCAGACGGAAGCACGGCCGTTCAACATGGCCAGTGCCTTGAGACCAGGATGTGAAAGTCTTATCCCCTCCTCTATTTAAAGGGGTTATATGGGGGGATGTGAAGAAAATCGTAACTGCGGTATTTTTTGAGAGATTAAGGTTAATCGCACGCACACCCCTCAAACAATGAATAGCCGCAATATAGTAATAGTGTATATTAGAGGGAACATAGATATGATACGATGGTTGAGGTGTTTCATTGTTTAATGGGGCGGGGGGGGGGAACCAGAAGAGCCTGCGAGGACTTAGATGCTTTTTCAGCTCTTCCCGTATATCCCCGAACTATGTTCGCTCTGCAGGCACCTCACGCCACAACCACGAACAAGCTCAAAGTCGGATTATAAGCGGACAACATCGGTAGTTGATTATTCAGGCTTCCACCGTAAGCATGTTGGTGACATTCGGTTGCTTGGGGCGGGGCATTTCCCTCCTTCTTCATGACAAAAGAAGGCTTCCGCCCTGGATTCCGGCCATTGAAGACTTCGAGGCAGTGGGAGCTGGGGACTTCAGAGTTCTTATTTGACAGAGAGTTGCCAAAGTGCCTTTTGGGAAAAGAGGCCCGTATCAAAGTTCAGCCTTTCGCCTACTTCCGCCTACTTTTGCAGGCAGCAGAATCTTAGTGCTGGGTGTGGGTTGGGAGGCCTCGTGCTTCCTAGGGCAGCTGTGACAGGGGCCGGCGTCATGGTAAAGATCCCATCACGTTAGCGTTCACCGTGCAGAGATGCTGCCGGGACGTACCCATACTTCCGAGAGTCCTTGCATCTTTTTCCTAGAGATGAACGTGTGTTGATGCTGAAAAGCTTTGTTCAACCTTCTACTCTAGGGGCCTCCGAAATACCGTATATTCTTTGGCTCTTATATTCCTAATAACAACCAACGATTATACTGCACTGTCCTTAGGAATTATTCTTTAATTCTTATTATAGTATAACCCTGAGGAAATATTAAAAATATTCTACTTTTAATATAGGTAGGACACTACAGTAGAATGTTTAGTGGGGTCCTCTGGCTCAGGCTGCTGAAGCCTTGATCTGTTGGATAAGGATCGGTGGCGATGTTGCCATGCCTTTTGGCCGTTGCTGCAACCTGAAGTGAAACCACTGTCCTGAAGGGTAAAGGCTTCAACCAGCTTACCTTCACAAAATGCTTCAACCAGTTTACCGGCAAAAAGGCAGCATGGAATCGGAGAAGAGCTCTGTGTAGACAAGTGTCCTCGTGAACAGTCCCATTTCTTGGTGCAGTGTTTGGGTTTGGGGCTGCATGCACACTGTGTAACGTAGTACCATAAACCCTAGCCTTAGTGCCGAAAGTTGTTGTAAGGCCCGAGTCGGCAAGAACACGGCGATTGCAATCATTGCAGTGGCCAATTCTACGATCACGTGGCCCAGCTACATCAGAAGTCCGTCCCCGGAAGGTAGATGTCGATTCGATTCCCTTGATCTCCGATAAAATCCACTTCGCGAATCTGCCATCCCTAACCTTCAAAAAGCTGTTGTTGTTCACCCTCCAAGCTGTTCTTGTCTTCTGCTCCCAGAGATGGTCTTTCAGACGAGGCCAGGGCTTCTTGATACTTTCCTAGCCGGGCTTGGGGTCTAGGGTTTTTGGCATAGACCTGCCTATCCAGCCATGGGGACTTCACTGTGGGCTTAGGGCCCGCTACTCCTCTGGGTTGACTTTGACAGTCTGAGCAAAAGCAGATGTTGGAACACCTTGCAAAACAATGCACGCCCAAACGCCGACGTCGCGTCATAAAAGCGACTTAGCAAGGCATAGTAGGGCGATTGCTTTATGCAAAAAACTGTGGAAACTGAAAGGGGCAGTTCTTACAATCAGAGAACTTCTCTCGTCCTTATGAGGAACTTCTACAGAACAAGCCACCTGAGAGATTGCAATGCAAACCTCATGTGAGTAGCAAACAGACCAGACTGAACAGGCTTAATGAGATCCGCACTGCAGAAGGTTCCATTTCCTTCCCGGCCCTGCGCTGGCTCAGCGTTGACCATAGTTTCGAATTTCCGTCCTACTAAAAACCCAAGAACGGAGTAAAAGCACATGGTTTAAACTCTAAACCCCAATGTGGAATGACCATGTGAACCATGTTGAGAACCTGATCTTTATTACAAGTACCCCAAACCCAAAACCCTAAGCCCTCAATAAACCCTAAACCCTTAGCCCTGGATCCTACACCCCGTAAGCCCTGCTTGGAGGGTGATGGGGACGTAGTAAGTAGGTTGAGAACCCCTATTAGCCACATAATAACCTCAAACATCCCCATTATTAGCCTACTATGACCTTCCAAGTAACCTGAAACCCTAAGCCGAGGTTTTGGGGAGTTGGCTTCCTCTTCGCGCTGCCCGCCATTTTGGGCTGGCGTACTTGGAAGATCCAGCAGGCTGTTGGGTTGCCATGGGCGCCCCAAGGTGCTGGGTTGCTGTTAAGGAACTCAATGCCATAATGTGGGTATATAAGAATTAGGGTTCTAGGGTTCAGGATTTAAGTTATCGTAGTAAGGGTGTGTAGGAAATAATGCGGTTTCCTTATTATAGTAACTGAATTTTAGTTCCTTACAGCAACCCAGCCAAAGTATGTGAATGGAATCATGGTTTACGTGGTTCAGATTGGGCTCATGCAGGGGGTCTGAACCCTCAAGGCATGTAGAACGCTGCGTCTTTACCCTGTGGTTTTGTCATATATTTTTTTGGGGTGGAGAGTTTTGCAAGATAGCAGGTTGTGCAGTCTTGGAGGGTTAGAATTCCGCTGTCATAGGGAGGCCAACATGTTAAGCTCTTCGGGAGAGGGTCAGCAAGCATCAAAAAGGGTTACATGAAAAGGAACAACTCTTCATAGTTCCTGCATTGTTCTTACGCCGCAAATGTGGGTAGCCCCCGCGTGAAGAGCCCCTAGTACAATCTGGGTTGCTGCTAAGGAACTTAAATTAAGTTACTATATTGGAGAAACCCTAGTATTTACTATATACACCCATTATGGTAACTTAATTTAAGTTCCTTAACAGCAACCCAGCAATGTAGCAGTTGTAGCGACAGTTCAGGCAACAGTTGAGGCAGCAGTGATGGTCATGGCGATGGAGATTGTCATAGTGGTTAGGGTTTAGGGTTTAGGGCCAGGGGTCGTGGGATTACTACGTGAAGGTAAGGTGGAGTAGGACTAGGTCAACAAGGCGAGGACTGATGGTGATCAAAACCAGGGAGGTGTTGAAGAAGGCTCTCATATTTGGATTTTGAGGCACTGGTGGCAAGCAGATCTGTTGGCAAAAGATCACAACCCTCAACCCTCCGACCCTAGCTCCCAAACCAGGAACCCTGAAACCCCAAAGACAGCTTCTATACAACCCCCATATAGTATGTAAGTATAGTCGTTTCCATTTCATTTACCATTTTACCCATATAACCCCTATATATATATGATATATATATATATGCACCCTATAATCCCAATAGAACACTTATATAACCCCTATCATCCCTGCAGTCTCCATTTGATTTTTCCATTACCAACAAACTTTTGATATGTATATATATACACACACACCCTAGCTTCATGGAGGATCGACCGCTGGACTTGCAGCTGCTTTGGCGCTCTCTGCCCCTCATTGTCTGCTCCCTAGAGTGGGTTTGTGTTTAGTTTGGGGTTTAGGGTCTAGGGCGTAGGGTGCTCTACCTTAGCTCTGGTTAGCAAGGGCTGAAGTCGTGGGCTCTTCTTTTATAACCCTTGGTGCTTAAAGTAGTTCCCTATAAATCACGGTTTCAGTCTTCTTTCCATACCTGCATCCCTACTAGCAACAGGTAACTTATCTGGACACCTGGGATATCTAGAAAGTAGATCCCCCACCAGGCTCCTAGGAATTACCCAGTAGAAGTATAGCCTTTCATAATAGGGGTTCTACTTTCTAGCCATGCCAGGGGTCTAGGGAAGGAGCGAAGGGGACAGAGCAGGACTTGCTCGCAGATGTTGTCTGGGTAGGCCCCTGGGATATTGAATATTTTCCCTAATGGCTTTAATAGAGGACCCTATATATTAATATTTTTCGAAGGGTTTTAGGGGCCAACCCAGTTAAAATGCTGCAGATGTATACACACTACTTGCGCAGATGCTGAATTTCGTTTCTTAGCACATTCTGCGTGCCCAATTTTATGATACTTGAAGAATATACCTCAAACTAACAAGGGGTTCTTTGTGTGATTCAGGGTAAGGTCCATGGCCTACAAAGCTGTAGGAAATTACAAGCCCAGACCCCCAAAAGGATCCAAAAAATGGAACCTCCTAATAATCCCCCAGTTTCCCCAGTATAGCAATGGCAGTCATTTTTGGGTTCCATTTTTGTAGCTCCTTTTGGGGGTCTGGGAGGCTGGTCCGCAGGGGCTGAGGCAGTTCTTTGGTCCGTACGGATCTGGGTCGGCCCCTGGGATATTTACTATTTTCCCTAATGGATTTAATAGGGGACCCTGTATACTAATATTTTCCAAAGGAGTTTAGGGGCCAACCCAGGATCGGATGAACCGCAGTCTGAAAGCTCCATGCTACCCCCTGCCCAGAACAAAGCTCTTAGCACCTACGTTCTTCCACGTTTGATCATCAGAAGTCTACCTGAACCCCAAAAGGATGTAGAATAGTCGCCTTTTGGGCCGCTTTTAGGGATTTTGGGCTATTATTTCACCTTCTTCTGGGGCCCAGGTACCCTTAGATCTGGGAAACTCTAAACTTTCTGGTGCTTCAAGGAGAGTGAGGGAGTCTATGTCCCGAATCATAGGCGCATGTTCCCTTACAACAGTACCTGATAATTATTGGGTACTTGTACCCTAAACCCTATATATCCCTATATACCCCTATAGATCCTCTTAAAGGGACCTCATTATTGGGTAATTCAAAGGTATACTATGGTAGCTTCCATTTTCTTTTCCATTATCCCTATAAACCCCCAATAGACTATAGTAGTTTCCATTTGATTCTCCATTATCCCACTAGTCACATCTACAAAAGTACCCATACTCACTCCTGCGGTCCGCATTGCCAGGCTTTCAATTTCATCCTCCAGGCCCGTGGCGAGTTGAACATGCGCCCCTAATTTCCTATAGGCAGATGGTCTATTATACTATAGTATATTATATATTGTACTATATTATATTGTACTATATTTTCGTGTATTATATTACATTATATGAATCCTGCGCCACCTCAAGACCGTTTTGCCTATGTTGTTCAAGAATCAATTTACACATTTGTCCCTCTTACACCCTGAATCCAAATGTGAATCCAAATGCTGGCTTCCATGGTGGCCGCCATACGTGCCCCCCAACCAATAGCTTTGCCTCTTGCTAGTGGGGAGGGAGGGACGGAACGGATCCATTTCTTCAATTTGGATTCACAGGGCTGTGAAGTAGCACATCCAGGACCCTCAGTCAGGGCCAGGGCCTGTGGTATTGACAGTCACCGCCGGCCTAGCCGAAATCTGTAAACGCTATAGACTTTCTACAGAATGCTGGAATGTGCAGGTGCTGGTTGGCGTGCCTTTCCTACTGTTCATGTTGCCAGATTCTTCCTTGGACTGGCATGCGCTGCCCACAACAGAGACGCTTCTAGCCAGCTTCAAGTGACCTGTGGATGTCAAGGGGTGATGCTGTTGATAAAGCCTCCTGCATGATGTTATACTAAACGTGCAGATCTGGGGATATGGAAACTGTGGGACATGCAGGATTTGTAGCGTCAACGGTTCAAGGGTTCTGTGAGGACTCCAAGGGAATTCCGGCATGAGTTGTCCAGGAGCTAGGGAGCACATGGAGATTTGGGATCTAGGGCGCAGGCCTAGAGACCCAGAAGGCTGTCGCTGTTAGCTTTGAAGTTGTCAGTCTTGTTCATGTGGCCATTCTTGCTGAAAACGGCTTGGAATGTCCCAGCTGTCAGAGCCTTTCTACTAGACCTGTCCTCATGATAAGTGCAGCCGCTATGAAGGATATGACTACCAGCATGGACTCTTCACGTGCGACTACAATCCGTGCCATGATTGTAGGTGTTCTTGGCCTGCTTTACTGGCTTGCTGTTAAGGAGTTTAAGTTAATTTCCCACCATATGACTATACAGCACATTATACGGTGTCTTTGTTATAGTAGCTCAGTGTAAGTTCCTTAATAGCAACCCAAGGAAGGGGAGGGGTGTTTGGATTGGTCCGTCGCCGCCCAGAAAGTAAGTGACTTTTTTTTGGAGGTGAGCTTGCAGACTTGTCCACGTGGGCTAGGATTGCTACACCTGTCTACGGCAATCATTTAAGGGAGCACGCGCTGCCACATGTAAGAAGTGTATTTTTCACTCTAAGTCAAGTGGCAAATACAGTTGAGGCTGGCGCGAGATGTGGCTGTATGGCTACTGGTGGAGGCAGGGTGCTCGTGGCCAAAGAGGCCTCACGCATTGGCGAGGGCACGCTGGTCATGCTAATTGAATAGCAAAAAAGGCAACGGCTTTTCTCAAACTCTGGATTACTTGCTGCAGCTCTGTAGAACCCTTTTGAATTACGAAGCTTGTCCCCAAGGTAATCCACATATCACGGTGACTACCACCCCCATGCCCTGCTCTACTTTTTTAGATTTCTTTTTGCGCCTACAAGATGAATCTCTGCAGCTGCTTCACAGGAAGTATGCTTCTTCTATGTGCACCGCTGGCTTCACCAGGATAAGCGCATGCCGGAGCCCTAGCGGGTCCAACCCGACCCCTGAGCTTGATACATAAGGTTAAGGGTGTGGGGCTTTGGGTCCAGTGTTTAGGGTTTGGAGTTTAGCGTCTAGAGTTTGGGGTCTAGGGTTCGGGGTTTAGGGTCTAGGGCTTGGGGTTCATCAAGGGTTTTAGGCTTGTATCCCTAGGGTTGTTCCCCTTGGTTTTGGGATCTTGGATTACATTGGCGTACATAAGGGTTGCATTAGGGCCATACTAGGAAAGCCCTTTAGGGGTAACACCCAGGAACCCTTGAGCTTATGCTTTAGACATAACATGGATATCCACCCCTGATTTATTTAGGCAAATTTAGGGCTGATTCTGGCGAACGAAGAGGCACCGTTATGGGGCTTGTAAAGCCGGGATGGTTAGGAGAGACCATGAGCATGGGCTCTTTTAAGGGTGACGTCAACTGTTGGACCCTGAGCCCCCTACTATGGGCCATTGTCAGGTAGGTGTTTTGGGGTATGGGTGGGAATGGGTTGAAGGAACTCAACAGAGGTTACCTTTGAGATAACTTGAAGGGCCATGGTGGATCACCTCCTAAGGATCCGTGCCTGTTTGGTACCGCCCGAGATAGAGAAATTGCAGATCTGCAGTACCCTCCACATCTTCGCCAGTTGTAAGCCAGGCCCTTCCTTAAAAGCTCCCAGGTACGCCGCTGTGCACAAGCTGCACCACACCTGGACAGCACCTGTCTCGATTGTGGCCATCTATTGCCATCCTTTTGAGCATGTTGCTCCTTGACTGGCAGTTTAGAGACTCAAAAACTCAGGGGGGTCATAGAGGGGATTATATAGGGGACAACTCTAGGGGTTATTAAGAGGGATGCTAGGAGTTTAGACTGTAGCTGAACGACTTGAATTTTCCCAGATTTGGAGTTCTACAGTGGATGTGGTATATCTCATACCTCTTACTTAGGGCTTCTACACCACAGCAGTATTATTGCGCACTTATGGTGGTGCATGGGACCTGGGGATCCTCCGAGGTGAAGGCCCGGCTCACTCCACCGAATTGGCTTAAGGTCCCTACTTGGAGGGTCATGGGGACTTAGTACGTAGGTTAATAATGGGATCATGGAAAAGAAAATGGAAACTACTATAGTACTTCAGGTTTAGGGTTTAGGGTCATGGGGACTTAGTAAGTAGGTTAATAATGGGGCTAATTGGGGTTAGTATGTGGCTTATAGAGGTTGTTAACCTATTTACGAAGTCCCGATTACCCTCCAAGTATGATGGCCTGCACATCATCCCCTACACGGCTCCACACATGTAGTTATTCCCCCACTCCACTTAAAGCAGCAAGCAGTAGTAAGAAGGTTTCCAACATCATCCCGGTGCTTCTGGGCCCGTTTCTCTGCCGCTCGCATGCTGCTTCCTTCGGTGTCTTCCTGGCCGTGGGCACAGCTCCTTGGAGGGTACTCTAACACCTAAATAATTTTCATCATCATCATGGTCCTATATTCCTTGTGTAACTATGGTACTGAGTACCTGAAACCAACCTTAAGGGAAGATATTTGGGTAAGTATCTAGGCCGCATACCCTAGGAGATTTTTGGCTTGATGGTTTGTTGCTGGGTATCCTTCCACCTCCCACTCTGTAATGTCATGTATAGGGCACTAGTTAAAAAGATCGTATATTATTGTGACGTAATCAAACTGCTCTAGGGTGGAGGCCCAGGCAGGGTCAAAGGTTTAGGGCTTAGATCTGGATGCCTTACATGTGGCTGCTTACCGCAGCCTATTAGGGAATATGGAAATACGTTATATAGGGGTTATATAGGGATCATAGTCCCTTATTCCTTACCAAGAACTGGTAGGACGGTGAGCCTGACAAACTGCAGTTGCATGATGTGCCGTTCCATGCTAGTTGAGAGAAGATGATCAGACACCAGACCATCTGTTGCATGGCGCAGCTTACACAAAGAGACAGCTATCTATGTATGTATGTATGTATATATATGTATATATATATAGTAGTATATAGGGATTAGATATAGGTATGTACAACTCCGGGAAGAGATTGTGCCAATAATGGGGAATCAAATGGATGGAACAGAAGATGGAAAATGAAAGGGTAACTGGGACTTACAGGCGTGTACGGGGTTGATGCCCACTTAAATACTAAACCTTAAACCCTAAACCCACTTAAATCCTAAACCCCAAACCTAAAAAGCCCTAAACCCACTTAAATCCTAAACCCTAAACATTGAGTCCTTCACCCATTTTAATCTTAAATCCTAAGCCTTAAACCCTAGACCCACTCCACCCGTGTGAGGTCCACACCTTGGCTGTACACTCGGGTGGCTCGGCAGAGACAGGCTGTAGGATGGGTTTTTGAGTTTAGGATGTAGGGTTTAGGGTTTAGGGGTTGGGATTTAGGGTTTAGGGCTTAGGGGTTAGGACTTGGGGTTTAGGGGTTAGGATTTAGGGTTTAGGGTGTAGGGTTTAGAGTGTAGGGTTTGGGGTGTAGGGTTTAGAGTGTCGGGCTTAGGGTGTAGGGTTTGGGGTGGAGGGTTGGGGTGTAGGGTTTAGGGTGGAGAGTTTAGGGTTTAGGGTGGAGGGTTTAGAGTGTAGGGTTTAGGGCATAGGATCTAAGTTACTTGGATAATGTTTATACGTGGTATAGTTATGTGAAGCTCCTAATATTGCCCTGATTATGTACTGTTAGTGGGTGGGGGCAGTACCCAAATTCTGAGGTATGTTGCCCGTGCTTCTCTCTTTGGCAGGTTTGACAAAGCTGCACGCCTTGAAGTAGGCTTCTGCTTTAGCATTTCCCTGGCAAAAAATGCTTGCCAGCCAGATATAGAAGCATTTGCCGCAAAGAACCGAAGTAGTTTTTCCTGAAAGTTCTTCTTTAGCTGCCTGGGCCAGAGCTTGCGCTGGACCTCACTAGCTAGAGGCCATCTGATACCCGGCCCGGTGAAGGGGAACGCTCTTCAATTTCCAAAGCCTATGAGGAATTCCCTTTGGGGGGGGATTCCGCAAAGCACTTGTTTGGGGAGTCCCTATGATGAGATTTCTTTGGAGGTGTCGCTTAGCACCCCCTACTTCATGCACATTACTGTAGCGTGGTCTGCTCAGCTCATTCAAACTTAGTGCGGCTGGGCTTGAGGCTACTGGTTCTGCGATGACAATGGGATGCATGATGAGCACCACGCCAAGTTCCTGGACAAACAGAGCGAGGGTAGGATTTGCACTAGTAAATTTTGTGAGTTGATCTTGGCGAAAACGAGTCTCATTTCTGGAGTTTGGTTCTTTCAAGCAAGTCATGGAAACATGAAAAGCCCAGAAAAGATGTTTATGCTCTGAAGGACTGCAGGTTCGCATTCTGAGACATTTAAAAGCCCAATCTCATAGCATCTCCAATGCACTGTCGACGATGACACCTGCAGTGCACCGCGTTTTGAGGAATATTTTGGCACGCATTTGTGGTCGCTTATGGTCAGTCACACTGAAGTTGCTTGTATCATGGCTGCTATGAATGTATTGTATACTTTGCGCCTGGGCGTGCTTTGTTACAGATGCTTCGCGCCCTAGGTATCCAATACTTACTTGCTTGGGCTCTCACTACTCAGACCCCTGGGAGGATACTTTCTAGATCCTCTCAGGGGTCTGGGTAATTCGGTTAGTATAGTGCTAAATACAAGAGGCTTATCCCAGATTCAGCCGGGAGCCCCCCAGGCCCCTCAACCTCCCACCGCTTCAATGGAGACTTTCCCAAGCCGGGGTATCCTGAAGCACACCATGCAGGAGTTCTTTTTCAAATGGTGGCCAGTCCTCAGAATCGTGAAATGAGCAGTGACTGCCTTACCTTCGGGGGTTTGAAAGAGTTGCGGGCTCACAGCCGCCACATGGCTACAGCTGTGCCCCCGCAATACCCACTGCTTGACTCCTGCAGCGAGCCCCGAAGCCGAGGTTCAACGTGAACTTCGGGGTCATGGGCCTGATGGACAATTGGTACGGAACCTACCAGCCACTTCGCCACTGGTTGAGGGGTTTTGAGATTTACCCTCCCCTAGACTGACATGGAAGCCCGTATACGTCCGTTTTGAAAGGAAAGGGCTTCCATGTTAGTTTGGGGAGGGTAGGGTGATAAAGCGCTCAGGCTGGTTCAGCAATAAAAGCTGAAGACTGGGGAATAGGGCTGATGTTTTGGGATACAAGTTGGGGGCCCAGAGAATCTCGTGTTGCAATTACATCATGCGCTGCTAGGATTGCATGCCTTAGGTGGACCCCCCACCCAGTAATAGTAACTATAGGGGATAAAAGGGATTATACTAGGGTCCTCTTATATTCATATTATACGGCTATTACAGGGTGGGGGGTCCTCCTAATGCATGCCCCCTGTTAGGCCTTTCGCAAGTCGCCCCTTTCAGCTCTGTTTTTTGAGCCGGCTTTGGGAGGCGCCTCGCAAGTCAAGTCCTTCCTTGGGAAGGGACACATGGGCCACATGGGTTTATAGTCCCCCTTAAGTAGATAGAATATGGGGTATATGGGGATCTTATTAGAATATACCCAAAGCCATATTCTATCTACTTTTGGGGGACTATAGGGTGGAGAGGCTTAGGTTTTGAATTTGAAGAGTTCAGGGGTTGGGATGCTGTGTTCATGTCTTTTGCCCGGAATTCGAAATGAAGCCAGCGCAGCTTACCGGGGACCAGCACCTTGCACAACTATGCTACTTATAGCATGTTGACGTATATCTTGGAATATGATAGTATATTGTGCTGTAGTAGAATCTTGTATACAATAGTAGATTGTTGAGGTTCGGCTTCATGCCCAAAAGTTCCTGAAAAGCATCATTGTCTCCTATTTCTTTAGGAAACACCGTTGAATTTTATGACCCTAAACCCTAAACCCTACAGTATCACCCTATAGGTCTAGGTGGAGTACAGTAGTGGGCACGCTCAACGTAGGACTTTGCCGTTTGCTGCTCAGGTTGCCGGCAGGTGCAAGAGCAGTGGAACCTGCTGATGGGAAAACTTCGTGAGGCAAACGACACGGGCGCTTGGCTAGTGTATAAGACGCTGGGTCATTCCTGGGCCATAAATGCTGGTTCATAAAGAGAATGGTACCAAAATGTCCTCAATTGGGAATTGAAACTGTTCTGAATTAGTTTGTCATTCCCCCTTACAGTAACCATCTTTAAAGGGCTCTTATTAAGGGGCTATGATAACTCCTATCACCCACTGTGGTAACTGTTACTGCAATGGGGAATGAGAAAGCGCAGACGCCTGAACAGGGTACTACTTGCAGCTTCCTTGCTATCCTCATATGCAGCTGTGGTGAACCACGTTTTCAATTGAACTTGAGTTTTGAAAACAGACGGCTGCTTTCTTGGATTTGACGTTGTGAACAAAAGGTGTGTGCTTCGCTG
This sequence comes from Symbiodinium pilosum, assembly GCA_905231905.1. Lineage (NCBI taxonomy): Eukaryota > Dinophyceae > Suessiales > Symbiodiniaceae > Symbiodinium > Symbiodinium pilosum. The sequence continues at coordinate 113,498 of CAJNIZ010010446.1, read as the reverse complement.
CCTTCCCTACATGCTTACGCGAGAGTACAGCAGATTATGAACTTGGCCTAATGCCTGGTGGAGGTCTGATGATCCTTGGGCAGTAATTCCGTTGCGAGCATTGCATCAAGGAGTATTTGACATAACTGCTTACCTCCCCCGCTTGAAGCACCACCCCTACTTGAAAGGTCATGGGGATTCGGTAAGTATACTTATAACCCACATAGTAACCCCAAGTATCCCTATTATCAACCTCCTTACTAAGTCCCCCCTGACCTTCTAAGTAATAACCTTGTACAGGTCTTATGAGCCCCTTGAGCAAAAGCTTCTTGGAAGTAGAGGACGGTGGCTCCTAGGCCAGCACTTGATGGTGGTACTTGGAGGGTCTGGGGGACTTGGTAAGTAGGTTAATACTGGGGATAACTGGGAATGCTATGTGGGTTACAGGGGTTATAAGTATACTTACTAAGTCCCCATGACCCTCCAAGTAGTGCTTTGGGGTCATGGATTTTGAGAGGCATGGTTTAAGTGAACCCCCACGCAGTAATAGTCACCATGAGGGATAATGGTAGTTATATCAAGGTCTTCTTATATTCCTATTCTACCATTAATACGGGGTGGGAGGGTTCACCGAAGATATGGTATAGACAATTCAGGTTAGCCGTTGGGGTATGGAGACCTGGAGCGTTCAGGACTAAGAGAAAGGTCATAATTACTGTCATGATGGGTTATTAAGGTTCTACATCTGCTGCTACACAGGAACAACAAAAACTCAAAGGTCCCTCTTGGGGTGCAGGACTGGGGGATACACGTATTTTTGGAAACTCCTGTATGGACAGAACCGCGGACGAAGGGCTGGGTGGGTCCAATGGGGTGCTTTGCCGTAGGTGATAGTATAAGCTACAGTCAATCTATCTGCGTTGTGCTGGAATCCGTTGGTACAAACATGCACCGTCAGGTGTGAGGCCTTTTCAGGGATTGTCTACGGAGGACTACTATGGGGATCCATTCTGTCGAGGGGATCAGGGATAATAGCGAAAAGAATAGGAAGGACTGCCGATGTCCTGCAACAGGTGTAATCCCTAAGCACTGAATGTCTTAAGGCCTGAATCTGTAACTCCCGGTAAGTCCCAGTTTCCCTGCATGCTGAAAAGCCTGAGAGGGACGGAAATGAACCTTCATGATCATTCGGATCACATCCTTGTGTGTCTCGGCATATCAGTCCAGAGCTGAAGATCCAAATCAAAGAACATGAAACCTCCAACTTGAACACTCTTGGTATCTTGCCGAGATAGCGGCCTCATACTGCTCTGGAACAGAGCTCCAGGGAAACTGAGAGTAGAAACCCAAGAAGGGCTGGGGTGAAGGTGCTAAGCTGCTAAGCCTCCCAGTTGCCCAATTCCCAAGCCTTTGGACGAAACTCAGAACCTCGGTTTCTGAAATTTTGGGTGTTTCTGGTGCGTCCTGAAAATAGCGGTCACATGATGCCGGGGAGGACCACTACGGAACAGAAACCCAGCTGAGTCAAGCATCCAATCCCTGAGCAAGGCCCAGACTGTCGAGAAGCACAAATGACGGCCAAAGAGCTGCCAAACACGTTCGCCTGATTTTGTATTCGGAGAGCCCCCACATCCTTTGCTGCTTATGATTGCAGATTGAAAGAGAACGGTGCACATAAGTAGAGCAAAGAAGAAGGCAGCATTAGCAACCAGTAGGGGTCCTATCTGGTAAAGGGGCTACAGACTAGACCAAACACTTGGGATTTGGAATGGGCGTCCAATTCATAGTGAAAATGTGGAGCTTACTAGTTGCAACGTCCGGCCGTTGTTGTTGGCCAAAGGAGGGATCCTGCCCCGATTTGGACAGCCCAGTTCATGAAGGATGCACAGATGGGCACAGCTCGTTGTTTCCGGAAGTCCTGAACAGTCAAAAGAGCTTCTTTTCAACATTCTGGGCTCAGACATATAACTACTAAGCTGATCAGCAGGATGCCCCTGTAATTCCCTACCCCCCCTTTGAGAAACTTCACTCAAACGAGATCGCAGGCTTGGCGAGGCCATCTAGCCCGACCCCCTTCCCAAGATCTCTTACTATGCCTGAAATGAGGAAGTATTGAGAGATTCCGCGTTTGTATCCTGAAGGGGGTCTGCGCTAGTCAGCTCATGCCTCACGTCTTCAAAATTGCGATATGGCAGCATCCATTGACATCACTGAGCCATCCGTTGGCTTTCACTACCAGATAAATACCACATCCTGCTAAACTTCTTCGACTGGATCCGCCTTTTGGAGATGTGAGCTGCAGATGCTGATGCTGTTAGGATATCTGTTCATTTGAAGATTGAAAGACAGCTGCTCTGCTCCTCTCCAGAGCCCTGAAGTGTCTGTGGCGTTCTGTTTGAAGTTTTAGAATGTACGGTGTTCCAGCGACTCCTACTGGTAAGTGGTGTTTGCATGCTTCCTTACAGGCTTTCTTCTGTCCGGCTTGCCAAGTGAAACGCTCAGTATCTAAGATCCTGAATATCCTAAATATGCTGAACCTGTCACACTATGCCGAAGGTCCAGGGACCCAGGGTCAACCAGCTATCAACAGCGCATCGCCAGTCCTATTCAGGAGCAGCATCTTGCAAGGAACATTACTACATTGTACAAACCTGAGAATTTCTGCAACGTTTTGTTTACAAAGTTAATTACAGCAGAACATCTGTGTAAGTTGGCCTTACACTCTTGCAGTTCTTAGTTCCATGCTAGGGCAACTCTAGCCCACTGACATGCTACGAAGAGTCAGCCCCTGGAATCCCCGCAGAATGTTGTTGAGGGTTTAGGGAGCTCTTTCCTGTTTGACTTTTGGCTCATACAGAGGGTACCTTGCCTCAAAGGAAACACAGCAAAGCAGGAAGCTTGTTTCTTGAAGTCACTTGTAACTTTCGTTGTGAAGCTTCTGACAATTGACCCCAAAACAAGCTTCGACAGGGACCCCTATCATCCTCTCATTAGCTCTATATATCCGCAAGGTCCACAAAGTACATGTCTTGAGGAAGTCCCAGCTCTGGTTCGGATGTATTTCAGCCTGGATCACCCTTGTTTCCCTGGATGGGGGGTTCTGCGGACAACAGTTCCGCTCGTAACGGTCGAACCGGTAGTAGTAAACAGAGAACGAAAAGAAATAGCAATGTTATTGGGAAGTTCCGAAAAACGTGGCGAATATTCTTTAGGCTGACATTACGTCAAAGGACTCAGGCCTGGTTAAAAGCTGCACAGCTGCTCACGTCCTTCACTGCCAATTTGAATGCGGGGACAAAAAGCGCGTTGTGGAGGTTTGCATAACCAGGGGGCCCTTTAGGACACGGTTCGCGAAGCAGACCCTGCCAGGACTTAAGATTCAGGGTGTACCGCTTTGGAGCTCAAGCCAGATCCTGGGACCTTTGGACACCAAATTCCATGGTTCTGCGTAGTGCTAAGCGATTCCGGAGGAGAGATTGCTATTACAATCTTCGGTTGCTGCCTGAACCTGGTACAATAAGAGAGACCAAGACAAAATTGTCTCAACACAAAACGCTCAAAAGCTGCAGCAAAGTTGGCATAAGTAGCAGGCAATACCTGCAGATAGGGCCTGAACAACAAGGTTGCTTGTTTGCTTGCGCGCTGTGTGAAGCTAGGCGAGAGGGAGAAAACATCAAGGAGTTTGTCAACATTGAACCCTAAACCTAAAACCCTCAACCCATGAAAGCTCTAAACCAATAGCATCCCCTAGTAGGGAATGGGAAGTTCCTTGGCACAACCAAATACCCTAAGCAAGGGATCCTCGTTTCTCCGAGGTCCTACCACCCACGATCCCCAACATACTAGAACCTATGTACCCTACACCTGTAAAATCAGAGGATAGTGGGGATCTAAATTTCCTCCATTGCGGTAGGACTCACTGGCTAGAAGAATCCCCCCCCGTCATCGACCCTATGCTTCGTAGGGAATGAAGGAATGGATCCTTCTGGTAGTCCCTAAACAATCCAATTTTCTTTGCCATTCCCTACTTGGTGGTTTGGGCCTGACCTGGAATTCATCTCAAGGAGTCCGACGCGGCACCCGCTCTCAGCGAAGCAGCTGGAGAGGCCATCTGAGTTCGGCACCAAAATCCCTTGACGTACTGTGGGCAATAGGGAATAAGGGAAAAAACTATATGTATACGGTTTATGGGTAACAAGGGAACGAACGAATGCATATTATATAGTCTTAGGCGGTTTAGGGTTAGTAGGGAAGAAGGGAACATAAAATACAGGGCTTACTAACCACCAGCAAGCTCAAGGGATCCTAAAACCCTAAAACATGGACCCGCCCAGCATTCATAAATAGATTCCAATAGTATTCGCCGGTAGCTTTATTACAGTATATGCCCCAAAACCCTACACGAATTCTCTAGGCCCCGAAGTCACAACCCCTATGAATTATACAAATCCAGGTTCCATGTTGCTTTCTCTTTTCCTTCTCCTTGTGGTTCTCCATCATTCATTATTTAGGCCCCTGCATCCCTCAAGCCTACACCCCAAGCCCCAAATATTGCATATTTCCATTCTTTTGTTCGGTTTCCGAAGCGGGACTTTTTGAGCCCTATCTAGTCCTTAGTAGCTTCGCAAACCCTACGGGCAGTTATCTTGGAGGTAGGGGTATTAAAATGGGAAATCCTAAACCCTCCATATAGCCACAAAGTGACTTACTTACATCTGAGCTACTGTCAATAATATTAGGCTGATCAAAGGACCCAGAACAGTGCTTGTAGTGTAGTATGGTCCTAGCATAGTCCCTAATACGGAACTCAGGTCCGTAAAAATTATGTAGGAAATATTACGTAACTGTAGCTCGTATGAGCTATTTAGACCCCTACAACCCTAAACCAACCCTAAACCCTAAACTATTTAGGCTCCCCTACAAATTGTGCTGGGAGCTGCAGGAGATCGAAGCCCTTCGCACCTGCGCAAGGCGGGAACTAGTTTTGCGACTGCTACGTTTTGGGGTTGCGGTTTGATGGTTTAGGATTCAGGCTCTAGGTTTTTGGATTAAGGCTTCAGGTTCTAGGATTTAGGGTTCAGGGTTAGGGGTTAAAAGTTTGGTGAGTCGAAGGGGAAATCTTGTTCAACTTTCAGATCCCCAAACCACACTTGTTAAGGTTTAGGGTGATGCAGAGTTCCTGCTGGTCATGAAGATGGTGCCTTCCCAATGGCCTGGTAAGCTATCATCTGCTATAACCAAGACGCTATGATTAAGGTGCGATGCTACTTACTGAAGGTTCGTAGGGAAGAAGAGAATATAATCCACATATAATCTATTCCCTTATTCCCGACTTATCCCCAGTAAGGCTAGTGAGTAAGAGTCATCTACAGGGGCTCTGCGGCAAATTCAGGACCTAGGGCTTTGGGTCGATGACTTGCGCGAAGGCTTCCTTGAAACCCGCATCCGATGCGCCTGTGTGGGGGTTTCCCAGACTCAGAAGTATAAGGTACCATTTTGCGGTCCCTATGAGAAGGATGATAGCATTTTGGGGTATGCGTTGGGGGTTCCCTGTTTTCGGAAACTACCAGGTTCGAGAATTAAGGAGTCGCTGAGCAACAGGAGATCGTCGGTTCTTCGCGTTCTTGGGGGAGGTTTATTTAGTTTAGTGGGTGGAGGGAGTGGGGTGGGTTGTGGCAACTCTTCGCAACCAGCATGAATTCCATGTAGTCACTCAGGGGGATGCCTAAATTCCATGTCAAGCCCTGTACACCCCTTCCGCAGGACCACTTTACATAAAGCATGGCTAAGGCAGCAAGAATACCTAAGCCCTTCTCTTGCAAATCGGAATGAATCTAAATTATTTAGCCATTAAACCCCGCCCTGACTCTAAACCTTAAACCCTGATCCTGGTTTCCATTCATGTTCCATTGTCTTTTCTGTTTGATTCTCCATTACAGTGGTAATAATCCTAAATGACCCTAAGCTCTATGTAAGGGATTACAATAGTACCCCGCCCAAGGTCCCTCCCCAGATTTAGAACCCTATTAGGCCTTATTAAGCCCTATATAGTCCTTATGGCTTCTGAAACCCTGGGGCGGGGTACCATTTTGGGGGGGTACTACTGTAATCCCTTACTGTGTACTTGTGATTGCTGAGCAGTCCCTCCCCTGAGGATCGCCTCTCTGGTGGCTGAAAGCGACGCTGCTGCCGGCTGGGCGGAAGCTGCGGTAGAGAAGGCCTCGCTGGCTCTCGACAAACGGGATTTGTTCAGAGGGTTTAGGGTTTTTAAGGGTTTTAGGGTTTAGGGCCTGGATATTTTTAGGGTTTTGCGTTTTGGGGGGTTTAAGGGGAGATCTTAAAAGCTCCTTGGCAAACCTCAAGATGATGCCTCGTCAGTATGCTTGGCTTGCGTGTTTCAAACTCATTGTTTCAGATTCATTCCCTTCTCTGCTCCCAAACTACAGACATGCACAGTGGATAGGGGTCCCTGTAAGGGGGATGTAGGGGTTATACAGGCAGGTCTATGGACTTTAGAGAGTTTTGGGTTTCGTATTCTGACATGCTCATATGTAGATGGTCCCTCAAGGTGAGGGACAACCTGCCAAATAGAACTCCTGCAGGCCTGCCATCTTTTACATTGGTTCAGCCTTTAATGTCACATGCGCCGACCAGTTCTCTGGCTTGAAGCGTTCGAAGCCTATCATCTTGATAGCCATTTCCGGTTTGTGCATTTTATCGCGTGTTGAGTAGTTGTTTTCTGATTATTCGTCTTGTGAAAGCACCAAGGCAAGCCCAGCTTGATGGAAGATATTTGTTGCAGCCCATTTCTGCTAAAGCCGGCGTGTACTTACCCAAGTCCCCTAAGAGATCCAAAACGTGGAACCAGACTAGTATGATTTTGGGATGATTAGGGACTTTCGGGGTGTCAAAATTTGTGCGCCCTCTACTTGCTGCTTGCTCTTAAGGAATAAAGAAGTAATCCCGAGATAAACCCTATATAGCTGCATTCTCCAACCCTAAACCCTATACACCTTAAACCCTATATATGTACTTATTTAGTTATATACACATGTTCCCTTGTTCCCTAGTAAGTCTATAGAAGCTTGGGCAAACTAGACTTCCCAGAACAAGTTACAGGCCGGCTCCATGCCGTCAGAGGCGGCGGATAGTCCAGCAGCAGCGCATGCCTCGGCAAGCACGAGGTGCCGCAGTAGTATCCTTTTGGTGGTTTAAGCTTTGGTGGTTTAGGGTTTAGGGTTGTGTACCCCAGTAGTACACTTTTCCCATTTTTTTGAGGTGGTTTCTCCATATTAAAGCTAAACCTTAAACAACAGGGTACCTTTGTTATTAAGGGGTTACTGGGAGACCTAAATAGAACAAGTTTCACGGGGAGGCGGGGGGCGTAGAAGCCTGAATAGTTAGGAAAGTTTTCCTTTTGTAGCTCTCATATTTATTGCTGTTCGGAGTATATACATTAGGGGGGCCCTTCCATACATATCAGAATAGTATACTCCCAAACCCTATCATTCAGGCCCTTGCGTAAAACGAGGGGAGTAGAACCCCAGAGAGTTTGCGCGATTTCTTCTGACCGCAAGGTAGTTCCAAGGCTTATCCTCAACAAGCAGAAGCATGGAACCTGATGTGGCAGGTTGTCCTGGTTGTGATTGACTTTTCCGGTGTGCCCTAATTAGATGTTAGCAGCGGTATGATAGTGCTAATGGGGACCAATCTAGGGATGTTGCAATGTAAAGCATGTACATGTACCCTCCCAGAACTAGCATGGAACCCCAACAGAGGGCCCATGTAGACGACTGTCCTTCAATGAGAAGAATTGTGGGGTTTCAGGTTGGTTCGGTGGAGGGTAGGGGCATTGTAGGGGTTATTATACGAGTAGTTTAGACAACATTTTTCGCAGGACTTTCCAAAATGGACCCCAGTAGAATCCTAAAGAGGGACCCAAGATGGGCTTCTGGTGGTTTTGCCACGTTTTTGGTCTTTGCAGCAGGCCCCCCATGAGCCAATGACCTCCTAAACCATGTGAAGTCCAACCCCCAGAGTCACTGAAACCTAAGCCTTGGATTTTTTTCTGAGGCCGAACCCCTCCTTTTGGCGTGCCTTGCTGGAGAGGCGGCATGGGAAGATTTTTGCAAGTTTAGATTTGAAGGTTCTGGGTTTGGGGTTCAGATTTTGGTGAAAAAAAGTTCTGGGTTTAGGCTTGTGGTTGTGAGCACCTCTTGCTGTGTAGAGAGTTTCCTGCAGAGCGCCAAGATTAAGGGTCCCTGTTGGGGGGAGTCCTTATAATCAGACTAGAGCATTTTTGGGGTGCAATACGGGACAACGTTTTTTTGGAATTCTTCGTCTAGGCATTCAGGGCTTGTAGGAAGGCTTCCCAAGTTATGCGCTTTTGCGACCGTATGCTCGCAGGGAGAACCATACTCAGGTTTCTCAAAGACACGGGTCCCTTCTTCAAGTTCATAGTTCAGAATACGGGAGGGCCCTGATGTTGATCAACATTTCTCCCCATGTGAGCTATTGTGGGTATTAGGGATACCAAGGGACTACTAAGGGTGGACATAGGGTCCTTCTTATAGTTTAGTATGTAGTCCTTCATATCTTCCCATTAATTGTAGGGGAATATTGACTGTGGCTCATGCGTCCTTATTGGCCTTCTTCTCAGGTCTTGTTTGGTGGGTCCTTCGGCATATGAGAAAGAAGCTTCGGCTCGACCAATTCAGTTAATCCCCTCCCTTTATATTAAAAGCCCCGACCCCCTTAATATTGAATTTTCCCAATGTCGTATACTCTATGTTATTGTGAATATTTGGGGGGCGTAGGGTTTTTTTTAATATATTGGGGGAGGGGATTCGAACTGTCCTTACTGGCTGTTCCTTAGAAATGAGGAGGGCGCTATGGGGATTAGGTTGGGATGTGGGGGATCATATAGTCAAGAGTTCCTGCGTTGTACCCCTAAGGTCGTGCCCCTAAAAGAGTTCCCCAACGTGGCCGAATATGGAATTTACATGAGCCAATGTAGTCCCCTAGCATTCCCTGAAAAGATTCCCAATCCCAGGGGTGCAACACTAGGGGTGCACGCCTGAAACCCTTGACGTAGCCGCCGTAGCGAGAATGAGGGGCAGAGGGTTGGAGATGAAACGAGGGATAAAAAGAATTCTCTTGGGCTCTCGTAAGGCTAGAAAGAGAAAGTTGTGGGTCTGAAGGGCTTTGCTGGTTTCCCCAAGTTGTGGGCCTCGTCTTGGGAGTGCCAACATCCCCAGGACAAGGATTTCGACATGCGAAGGTGCATCTTACCTGCCTACATTTTCTGCGGAGAGGTGTCCATTTTACGTGGCCAAATTTCCGGGAATAAATGTTCCCGGCGGAGAGCCTGTTCTAGGAGTCTATGGGGGGAGAGGGCTGCCAGTGCCTTACACAATTCCTTGTCAAGTCGTGTGGCGAACTTTTGTAGTACCGCTGTAGAAAAAGGATACTGATCTGCTAGGCACATTTTGGAAAGATGTGCATGTGAGAGTGTGTGACATCCATATTGGCCTCGAGGCGCGCAAGGGGCTACTTAGCCAAGTAGGAAAACAATCCACCTCCCCTCACAATCCACTCCCGATGCATTTGATCTTTGCCAACAAATGGCTGTGCCACATGTTGAGTCTTTCTCTTTTCAGATGCAGGGGGGGTTGCACGTTTAGTTTAGTCGGCCCGGCCTTAACAAACACACTCTGGACCCCTAAGCCCTACTTGTCAGAAACTCCCATCTCTCCTAGCAGCGGCGAAGCCAGGTTCAGCGCTTTTCAGGACAGAAGGCCACCGGGGCTTAAGTTTCAGGAGTGTAGGATGAGGATTAGCTCAGTCAATTTCACCGAAGATCTTTGTGGCTTATCCTTACATAATCCGCCTATATAACCCCGCATAGAATCATTTCCATTGCTCAACTTTCTTTCCCATTTGCTTCTCCGTTCTACTACTACCTAAAGGATCTTCCCTACATCCTAGACCCTAGGGCCGAATTCAAGGCTTCAGGGCAAAGACCTCAGGCTCAGGTGCTTTCATTGGGCAGATGTTAAGCCCTTACTCTCTGCTTCAAGAACACAATAAGATCTGTGGGGAAATTCTGTGAAGGCGATAGGGTTCAGTTTTTAACATCAAGTGTGACGACCACAAAAGCGCGCGGCATTTCTTAAGGACCCCCGCGGATAGTGAGCCATTTAACCTTTTCATCAAAACTTGTCATTGTTAGATACCAAACACTCCAATGGACATTATATTTCATACAAACAGAAAGCTAATAGATGTTACGCTCGGGAGTCATGCTGTTCGTGCATTCCGTTGTGATTAGTCTTTTTTTACTGCTGTCACTCTCCACATTACCTCTTTCAGCAGCCATAGCAGACCTTCCATCCTTCTGACTTCTCAGACGTTGACCATATCGCTCATTAACCAGAAGCCCTAAGCGCTAAGGTCTTCAAGACTTGTCCTGGAAAAGGTTGTACCGCAAGAGGCTTTAAGCAAGATCCCACCTGTACTACAATGCCCTGAGGTCCCCCCTTACTCAGGCTTCTATAGGGCTAACCAAAGTTGTTCGAGGGGCAATGGCGGGTAGTACAAGCCGGCGACTGGGCAATCAATTGCGCTATGTTCAAACATGAGCTCTCCATACTTTGGGAGTTACGGCATTACGGTCAACGACAGCTCATACATGCTGCTTAGTTGGGTTACACAGACCCTGAAGGCCGCTTTAAGCGCAAAATGCGGTTAAAAGAGACAGGGATTGTTGTCATGAAGTGCATAAAGACACTTGTCGGGGTCCATTCCCCCATGCCTTTCCTACAAAGCAGCGGAAAACGATCCTGGAGCTCCTTGCATGGCATATCCCTTCATAAGACAAGGCGGCCGTATCTGTTGCCTGAAAATCGTTGCAGTGCGCTGCGGAACCTGGAGCAGATGCATGTGTATACCTCTATATGCAACTCTCTCTCCCTCTGTTTTTTCTTATTCCACTTGCGAGGAGGAGGCAACATGGTTGCAACCTCTTACCTGTTATCGTTCGCGCCATCGTTCGGGCTTTTGTTCTCGGAAGGCCTCTGCAGTCTTTTTGCAATTGACAATGACAGGTTCGAAAGGGACAGCTGCAGATAAAGAGGGCCCTTCCGGACCCTGCCAGGAGCCAAGCATTCTCGGCCAAGGTGGGGAAGTAAGGAATGAAACCGTGTAGGGCCAGCTCAGCTGCGGATTATTACGATGGTGAAGATGCTCATGGGCATACCTCTAAATGCCTAAGGTTAAGGCCTTAATGTTGGACTGGCTTTAAACTCTATACCCCCCCTAACAATGGGGCCCCAGAAAAAAGATTAGGGACTCTGAATAAGGGCCCCGCAGTACTGAGGGCCCCGGCAGGCCTTGGGGATTATGTTAAAAGGGATGGTCTGGATTCGGTCCAGTATTATTAGGGCCCCAAAACCAAAACACATTCTTCAAGGTTTTCCCAGCAGTGGCCAGACTTTGAATAAGCGGCGGCCGAAACACATAATTTAAGGTCTCTTGACTGAAACCGGTGCAACATTACTTGGAGGGTCATGGGGACTTAGTAGGTAGGCTAATAATGGGGATAAGTGTGGTTATGATTATATAGCTTATGGGGTTACTAACCTACTTACTAAGTCCCCATGACCCTAAACCCTAAATACTACAGTAGTTTCCGTTTTCTTTTCCATTGCTAGCCTACTTACTAAGTCCCCAATGACCCTCTAAGTAGAGTCCAGGGTCTGGGGGTAGATATGGGGGGCTTCCTAAAACTAGGGGCACCGTTTTGGTGATCTCAAGGTTAAGAGATTCTCGTATTTTGCTATCATATTTGTGGCGAGGACACTGAGGACCCAGGCCTCCGCCATCGATCGAGGTGTGTTGGGGTTCCCAGGGTCCAGGGTTTGGGCTTTATAGTCCTCCTTAAGTAGATAGAATATGGCTTTGGGTATATTATAATAAGATCCCCATATACCCCATATTCTATCTACTTAAGGGGGACTATATCCCAATATAACCCCCAAATGCTATACTAGTTTCCATATTCTTGTCCATTATCCCAATACAACCCCAATAACCTATATAGTAGTCTCCATTTTCTTTTCCATTATCCCGTTATAACTCCCATAATTCTATCTACTTAAGAGGGACACTAGGATTTGTTGGGGTTCCCAAGGTCCAAGCTTTGGCACTCGGGAAATTCTTGGGTGCGATTTGTTGGCTCCTTCTGGCAACGCTCAGCTGGGTTGCTGTTAAAAAAACTTAATTTAAGTTACTATAATCGGGAAACCCTATTAATTACTATGTATATACCCACTATGGACACTTCATTTCAATTCCTGAACGCGACCCAGTTAAGACATGCAAGGGGGTTTGGGCAGCTCCGGCCCAAAGCAGCCTGAGTACGTATCCACGGTGCTTGCAGGTGCCCCTCTTTTGAGAAACATCCTAACCCCCATTCCTACTTGGAGGGTCATGGGGCTTAGTAAGTGGGTTAATAATAGGGATAATTGGGTTTATGATGTGGCGTATAGGGGCTATTCACAAAACATCCTACTTGGAGGTCCCTTTTACTTATAACCTACTTAGTAACTGTAGTTCTAGCCCAATTATATGTAGGGTAACTGTAGTTATGGGGCTTATAATTAGAATATAACTACAGTTACTACATAGGTTATAACCCTAAACCATAAACCCTAAACCCTAAACCTTATAAGTACAAAGGACCTCCAAGCAACGCCACTTCCTAAGCCTCCACACCAGCCCCATTTGAATTACGATGGGATCGAGGAAATCTTGCACCACTCAAAATCCTCGAATACTACAGTTATTGGGAGTGTATAAAGTATATCCAGGTGGTGCAAGATTTCCTCCATTGAAAAATCCTTAGATACTATGATTATTGTGTTACGCAATTCAAAAATTTCCCATTAAGTTACTATAATCAGGAAACCTTATTATTTACCATATACCAATACTATGGTAACTTATTTAAGTTCCCTAGCAGCAGCACAGTAGAAAGCAGCTTAGTTTGCGTTATCTCGCTTCATGGCCATGGCATCAGCCGCGACACTGCGGGTGACAGTGCTCAACCTCGCAGGCCTAAGGGGCTGAGGTCTAAAAGGGATTGGTTTAAGGGTCAGGGGTTTAGGGGTTGGTAGGGTTTAGGGGTTAGGGTTTAGGGTTTAGGGGTTGGGGATTAGGGTTTCGGGGTTGGGGATTAGGGTTAAGGGTTCGGGTAAGGGTTTCGGGGTTGGGGGTGGAAAGGGTTTAAGCTTTACCTACTGGTGGTTTGTCGGGAATGAGGGAATATAATCCCTGCAAGATCCCTGTAAAATGCACTCCCTGATTCCCTACTAACCTCAGTAAGCCTGGGGATTAGGGTGAAAGCGTGAGCTGGCCAACACGAGGCATTGCAGGCTAGATGCAAAGCGGTAATAGTTTTCAACTTTTAGGGAGGGGGTCCTACATGGGGGGGGGAATTCATGAAAACTAGCTTTACAATACCCCAATCCCGAAACCCTAACCCCAACCCCTAAACCCTAATCCCCAACCTCTAAACCCTAATCCCCAACCTCTAAACCCTAATCCCCAACCCCTGAACCCTAAACTCTAACCCCTATACCCTATCAGGGCAAAATACACAAACCTGTGGTTTACATGGAGCAATAACCCAAATTTGCACGTTATCAGGCTTTGAAACTAGGGTTCAGATATGAGCTACGGTCTAAACTCCAATAGGCCGTATAATGCTCCCTATATAACACCCCTTCAAGGAGTCTAGACTATAGCTCATCTAGTGCCCCGGGTTCAATGTGAGATGTATAGATACTAAGCTCTAACCCCTAAACCCTGGTCAGGTTGTGGGGTTGTAGAGAGAGGCGCTGTCGTCAATTGCGTTTATCCATGATTTGGGGTGTATGTAGTCTAAACTACTTTTAGGGGTGGTTATATTGAGGATTCTAAAGGGAAGTATTGTAGGGCTGATTAGTTGGAAATAATTCTCGTTTGGGCTTGGATTTTAGACATCTGTACACCTTCTCGGCCTTGACCTGGATAATTTCCGTATCTAAACGTCTTCTGGAATTCCAGCGAGAGTTCGGGTTTAGCTACAACTTACAGGATTTTACTACAAGCAAAAATTTCCGAAGAATCAGGAGCCACAGGAACACCGGCCCTTATGGGGGCTTCTCAACATAGAGGTGCCGCCAGGGGACCTAAACATATGCGGAGATTATGAGGAAGTTCCAAGAATCCCCTTGAGCCATCTGTACTTGGAGGGTCCTGTGGACAAAGTAGCTTTATAACCCCTTAAGTCATATAGTAACCCCAACTATCCCTGAGTCGCCAAGACCCTCCAAGTAGGGCTTAGGGCTTTGGGATTCTAACCCTAAACGTGGGGCTTAGGGCTTTGGGATTTTGAGAGGCTCCCTGGCCTGTATTGTGTTTTTGCAGAGCAAAAAGCTGAAACCTTGAAAGATCCAGCATTCTGGGCACAGGCAAACCCGAAGCCCTAAAGGGTTGAGGGTTTCGGGTTGAAGGTTTAGGGCTTAGGATTTTTCACAAACCCCTGTATCACCCACAAGTGAGCCATAGTCTAAAACTCCTAGTATCCCCGTGATAACCCCTATAGTAGTCCCCTTTACAATCCCCTATGTATACCCCCTTTAAGGAGTTTGGACTATGTTTCAAGTGGAACCCCAAGTTCTTTGGACCCCCACGCGCACATCATTCAGGGAGGCCTTGTCCCAGCAGTCAAAAAGGATCACAGGGTTACGTGGTTTTTAGGATTCAGGGCTTACTTGGAGGCCCATGGGACGTAGTAATTACTTATAACTTGGGCTTATAACCCTACTTGTAATCCCCGTAAATGGGCTTGTAGGGGTTCCCATAATTATATGTAGGTTTATAGTAGTTATAAGTAGTTCTGGATCCCGTGGACCTCCAGGTAGGGTTTGGGGCGCAGAGTTCAGAGGACTTCAGGCTTAGGAGCTTGGCAAGCCCACGCGCGCTTAGAAAGGAAGTTCTGCAGCTGTAAGGTTCGTGAAGCGCAGGGAAACCTCTAGCCCAAAATGCTACGCCGGACCCCTAAACCTGAGAATTAGTTCCAGTGCAGACCCCAAAGGGCTAAAAGAAATGGAGCTCCCTCATAATCTCCCGGTTTCCCAAATGCCATACTGGGCGCTTCAAGTGTGGGCCCGTTAGGATGAAAAATAGCACCGGTGAGGCTCAGAAGACATAAACTGTGGACTATATAGGTTATTGGGGGGTATATAGGGATAATGGAAAAGAAAATGGAAACAACTATAGTATTGGGGGGTTATCTTGGGATATAGTCCCCCTTAAGTAGATAGAATATGGGATATATGGGGATCTTATTATAATATACCCAAAGCCATATTCTATCTACTTAAGGTGGACGATAAAC
Organism: Symbiodinium pilosum; assembly: GCA_905231905.1. Classification (NCBI taxonomy): domain Eukaryota; class Dinophyceae; order Suessiales; family Symbiodiniaceae; genus Symbiodinium; species Symbiodinium pilosum. The sequence continues at coordinate 98,077 of CAJNIZ010010446.1, read as the reverse complement.
TTGTAAGCTTACTTCTACGGTTGAAACCATGGGCCCCTAGTATGGTCCCTGAGCCCTGGGATATTGATATACCCTAGGGTTTAGGGTTTAGGGTTTAGGGTTAGGGTCCCTAAGAGGCTTCAGCGGCCATATCAGGGGCCCACACTTTCAGCCTCAGACTACTTTGTATCCTGGGCGTCGGCTGTTGTAGGAAACTTTCTGATCTAAGTAGGTCGCGTATCTCCTCAACGGTAGATGTTAACAAATCGGCATGAACTTAGTTGACTCTGACACCGCAATTCCCAGGGTATGAGGTACTTAGGGTATCTACCGTATGTACCCCTACAAAGCCCAAAAGATTGTAGGAGTGTCATTACCGAACCTTGCACTCCAGTCACTTGCAAACCACCGCCCGGGCGCAAGTTTGGCTCAACGGCTTCGTGCTCCTCTTCCACTGGCAAGTTGGGCCGCTAGATTAGGGTTTAGGGTTTAGGGGTTAGGGGTTTAGGGGTTTAGCAGTGGTTTTGTACTTGTAGGCCTCTACTTCAGCCCTACTTGAACCTAAGTAGCCTTGCTTAAGTCTAGGTGCGGCCCAACTTGAATCGTCTTCGGAAAAATCCGGGGATTCAAGCGACAGGCGAGCTGGATCGGAATACTTGTCGCTTGGCCATTGTTAATTAGCAATGCCGGAATATTCAATTTTAGGCTCACAATGGTTGTTCTCGGAATAAGTATCTTCGTACACTTGGAGGTGCGTACAAAGGACCCTAATGTTGGGCAATGCATAAATGACGCTCATAGATTTATAAAATTCATTGCTTCCCTTTAGTTGCCGAAAATTCGGAAGCTGGACGCGGGTGTACCCTCCTGTAGGTGCTCTTGTAGGAGGAGGAGCCTCCACGTTGCCTTCCATGGCACAACCCAGACCCCTGGGACGATCTGGAAAGTAGAACCCCCATTATGGCACCCTGTACCAAGATTGGGTACTAATTTCCTAAACCCGAAACCCTAAACCCAACCCCTAAGGGAAGATCCTCCCAGGGGTCTGGGAAGTTTGTACGGGGTTTCTGGATCCAGCCCAGGTACTGACCATGCTCATGTCAAAGAAGGCCCGGGCATCCTCTCAAACAGAAGCTATCTTGGGGTAACATTGGGGTTCTGTTGGGGCAATCCTGGGGTAATATTAGGGTTATATTGGGGTTGTCTTGGGGTTATGTTAGAATACTGCTGGGGTAATATTAGGGTAATATTTGTGTAAGATTAGGGTTATATTGGGGTTAAATTGGGGTCATATTTGGCATAAGAAGTGGTACGAAGCATCACGATGGTGAAGTTTCCCCTGCTCATTCGGGAGCATTGATGGCTTGCGTGCCTATCCTTGAAGCCCCGCCTGAACAAATGTGCCCTACGCAATACCTCCACCCGGCGCCCTCTTACGGCGCCCCATTCAAGATCCACCCACCGAAGTTTGAGCCTTTGGTATCGGAGTCAGGATTGTGTCTTTGACTAGCTTCTGGGAGGGCGTCCTACCTCAAAAGACAAGTCGAGGGATGAGCTGCAAACACGAGAGGCTGAGCTAAATCAACAAAAGGTCTTGTGCATGGAAGTATCCAGAAGTCAAATCAAATCATGGTTGAGTGTCCTCATTGCAGCAAGCGCTGCAACGGGACGTACCTTCTGTGTTCTGGTATCTCCCAGTTATTTTTGGGATTGTACTTGCTGACAGCTTTGCGGTCGAAGGCACTGTTGCACGAGACCTTTGACATCCACTGAAATATACGTATTATGTGTGTATCTATTCATAAGATGTATATAGGTATATCGAGGCAAAGGGGCATTTACCGAGTCACGCCCCTTTCGCTCCCAGCACAGCCCCAACAGAAAAAGGCAGCAGTGTCAGGCACAGAGAGACAATGCAAGATCCCTTCCTCCGCCTTGAATTCTCAAAGCTCATAACTAAGACCTGCCTGCCCTACGTACAAGGAGGCAACGTAGGACATCACTTCCCAAAGCCAAGCTAATAGGCTTAAGTACTTCCAAGAAAATGAATCCCAGCATGTTTGGGTTGGGTTGCAGGAGGTTACCAGTTTTAGTTTTGATCCATAGATGCGATTGAAACTCTGGCAGGCCGCGGAGGGTATGTCAACGCCGCCTTCACTTGCGCAGGCTGCTTCCCGGGCATAGATTCCTTACTCCTCCCACTTTGACTGATGTGGATGTACAGTGTTATCGGAAACCTTTCTCATGGACAGGTCTTCAGAGCGCCGGGGGGGAGGGGGGGGGGCAATTGTATTTATGGTGCCAGGCATTTGCTTGAGGCGGAGTCTCTCTCTGTCTGTCCCACTCTCTCTCTCTCTCTCTCCCCCCTCTGGGTGCACTCACCATGTAGACGGGGTTTGCAGGAGGGTTCGGGATCTACTATGCACAGCATGCTGAGCTCTTGCAGAAATGGCGCTGGCCGCCATGTTGGGTTCATTTTCTGGTCACAGTATGGGCGAAGTCTCGAGCATTCTAGACACCATGACCGAACAAGCCTCAACCCTCAGCTTTGAAACTTTACAATCCCTAAACCCAAAAACCCTACGCCTTTAAAGCCTTCGCTCCATCTACGCGGTGCCTGCTGGAACTTTCGCCCCAAAAGCTCGCTCGAAGACTCTTCGATTTAACAAAGTGTGCGTGCTTCCGAAAACCCGGGGTTAGGGGTTCCCACAATGAGGATTGTGGTCAGGTTAGGAAAATTGGACCCTGAGAAACTCCCATGTTGTCATCATTTCGACACACGGCCTCGTGAGTTCCCTGAGGCATTGACCAAGCCACCGTCGTCGGCTTCCTCTGCGAAGTCTCAAGGAGGCACCCGGCAATGTATGGGGTCTCTACGGTGGATGGAGGAAATCTGGAAACCACATAGGTTCCACAGAAGATTGTATTTCCAAGGAGATGTCCTCCTTCCACGATATCTTGGCTAGACTGCTTTAGAGATGCTATTGCAAGTATACTATCGTGTTACAGTCCCCCTTAGGTAGATAGAATATGGCTTTGGGTACATGATAATAAGATCCCCATATACCCTATGTTCTATCTACTTGAGGGGCACTATAGCTTTTTGTTGCTATGGCATTGCCAGCCCTGGTCATATTTATCGGTCCTCACCGTGGGGCCTGTTTCTTTCCAGGATTCTCCTTGCGATTTAGTGATGACACAAAGCCCCAGGCCGCGGACCCCAAAACTCAAAATGGGAGTTTCCCAAAATTAGGGGTACCTTTTTGGGGGTCCCCTTATTTTGGGAAACTACCAAATCTATGCTTAGAGCTATGAATCCTAAGCTTTTACACAAGAAAACCTCACAGTAATAGGGATCCTAATATCTAGGCCCAATCATGGGTCTACATTAAGCTTGAAACAAGAAACCTTAGGGGTCTATATTGGGTCCCCTTATTTTGGGAAACCGCCAAATCTATGCTTAGGAAACAAGAAACCTTACAGTTGCTGCTCGGAAAGGCATCCAGACAAGGCCGTCGAGGCCTTCTGCGCAGCCTTTCGAGGAGGCCCGTGCTTCTGCATGAAAGCTCTTAAGGATTTAGGGTTTAGGGTTTAGGATTTAGGGTTTAGGGTTTAGGGTTTGGGGTTGATTGGGGTAATAGGGTGGGGGGTCCACATTTAGGTAGATCCTACCTACACTTGGACATTTGCGCAGGAAATCCAATGAAAAACGTTATACATAGTAGCTGAATAGGTAACCTCCTTTGATAACCAAAGGCTAACTTTTTGGAGCCAAGGAACTCAGCAACTAGGCATGTCTGCAGCACACCTGAGGAAACGTACTGGCGTTTAAAATTCAAATAGCATCTTCCGAGTTGCTTCGCTGCCTGAATCATGGGGCTTAGTGCCCGTAACTGGGTAGATCTGGGCCTGCAGCCCAACTTAAAAGCGTCTGAAATGGTCTGATAGAGGCTGTGCAAGTGGTCAGCAGGATTAAAACCAAATTATCGGCAGTTACTACGTCCGGTGAACCTCCAAGTGTGGTACACAAAAAGTGCGGATAGAACAAGGACTGGACAATTCATAGTTCAGTCTACGAGCTGCCCCCAGAAGCGCCCCTCAAATCCTACGCCTAGACCGCGAAGCCATACCCTAAAACCGGGCTTCCGTCGGCGGACAAAGTTCAGCGGCCCTTCCGTGATGTTTGACTGGACATATTGACGCCAAGACTTTCGGCTTGTAGCCCGCAGCGAAAGGCATCAAGCCTTGCTGGCCTTGTGGGTCGAAGAGCTTACTGGCGCTTCGTAGGGAATGGGGGAGATACACGGAGGATTGTAATTATTGTGGCTGACTATATGAGCTATACTATAGTCTAAACTCCTTCAAGGGGGTGCTATAGGGGGTTCTATAGAGTATTATAGGCGTTATTAGGGAGGATAGTCGGAGTTTAGACTACAGCAGAGACTACGTAAGCTTCCTTGGTAAGCAGGTAGAAGAGCGGCCAAAACTTTGCCACAGGACCAGGGTAGTAATGAGCAGCTATGGAAGAAGGAGGTCACTACGTTAGCGGCTCTCTTCCCGCCTGCCCAGGGCCCCAAGAGGATCCAAAAATGGAGCCACCAAAAAATGGTCCCATTACTACATCCGGGAACCTAGGGGATTAGAGGGAGGCTCTTTATTTTTGGATCCAGTACTGGGTTGCTGTTAAGGAGATTAGACTAAGTTACCACAATATAGGTACATCGTAAATCAGAATAAGGTTTCCTTCTTATAGTAACTTAGTAACTTGGTTTAAGTTCCTTAAACAGCAATCCAGTTTAGGAGGTTCCGGGTAGGAGTACAATATGGAAGCAGAGAATCTCTGGACAAATCAGTCCGGTCCTCCAAACAGTCCTGACACGATGACTGGTGTTTAGGACTTCAGGGTTTAGACTTAATCGGTGTCCCAAGAAACTTCCCGTCGATATCAACCGAAGATTCACTATTGGGGGTGTTTGTGCTGCAGCTCTCCGGTCTTTCCACTCCCACATGAGCAGCAGACTTCCTGAGCTCTGGTTGGGGCCTCCTTGGTGGGAGAAGTCCTTTGCTATACCATGTGATACTTACGGGATGTTAGTGGGAATGAAAATCTGGAGAATCACTGGAAGCATGGATTCCAATCAATGTGTTTGGGCGATTGTAATAGGACTAGTATTTGGATCCATTCCCGTATTCCCCACTAGCAACCAGGAAGTAGAACAGCAGCAAAACCTTGGAATCTAGCTGCTGTTACCGGGTACTCTTTCTACACACTGCAGAGCGGTGCAAATGGCTACATATCCAAAGTCGTCCAAAATTCATGTTGGACGTCTTGAGTTATGCTCAATGAGCCTCCCACAACCGCAATGATAGGCCCCTGGCACTAAAACTAACCGTCCAACCCCAAAATCCAAAAGCCTTGCAAACCCTGAAGCCCTTCAAATCTGAACACCTTCTGAATCCTGAAGCCCATCGAATCTGAAACCTTCTGAAAACTGAAGCCCGTCAAATCTAAACGCCTTCTGAACGCTGAAGCCCATTTAAATCTAAACACTTTCTGAGAAGCCCATCAAATCTAAATCTAAACACCTTCTGAACCCTGAAGCCCATCAAATCTAAATCTAAACACCTACTGAACCCTGAAGCGTGTCCAATCTAAACCCCTCATGAACCCTGAAGCCCCAAATCCAGCCTTGGAGGCCCGCAGCCCAGCTCTCAAGAAGGCGCCCGATGAGGGCCGAATCTGGGCCATACAATTGATATTGAAAATGGGGGGGACCTTTAAAAGGGTTTGTAGGGGTTTTATAGGGGTATGTAGGGATATATAGGGTCTAGGTGCTGGGCATGGTGGCCAGGCTTTGGCACTAAGACTCTCGACCGGTTCGGAGTATGAATGCCGACATATCCGCACTGGGCTCAGGACCAATTCCGTGAGGCGTGGCCATTGCATTACTTGAATCTACGCTCACCCCTTTTCCACAGAATTGCAGAACGAGCATTGGGGAATTTTGTAGCCAGCCTCTCAAGCCTAACCCCTGAACCTTCGCCCACTGGTCACGCGGGGTCCCAGGCTTATGTGAAGATGTCCCTTGTCTTACTGGTTGTTCGTAGGGGCTGGAGGAATGCAACACTATTGTGGCACCCTGTAGAATGCGTTTAGGGTTTTGGGGTTGAGGTGCATGAAATCAAATATGCCTGAGCACATGTGAGAGAGGGTCATAGAATCATACCATGGTAGCTTCCATGTTCTTGTCCATTCCTTCATCCCCTGCTAACAACCGGCCAGTCTTTGGGAGGCCAGTCTGAACCAGAAATTCACCGACCCGCCGCCCTGAAACCTGAACTCATAGACTTTAAGCCCAGACCCAGACCCCCTAAAGAATCTAAAAAGTGACCTTCAAACCGAGCCCATTGCCACATTGGGGAACCAGGGATGGGGAGGCTTCATGTTGTGGTAAACCCCAAAACCCTAAACCCCTAAACCCTAAACCTTAAACCCCTAAACCTTAAACCCCTAAACCCTAAACCCCTAAACCCTAACCCCCTAGGCCCTTTAGGGGGCCTGGGGAGTGCAAGTTTATTCCCCTAGGCTTACTGTACCTAGAAACTGGGTTGCTGTTAAGGAACTTAAATTAAGTTATCATAATAACGGGTCTATATCGTAATAAATGTGGTTCCCCGTTTTGTAGCAACTTAGATATAAGTTCCTTAACAGTAACCCAGAACCCTAAAACAAAAAGCCCTAAACCCTAAAACCTTCAACCCTACATATCCACATTATAGTCACTTAGACTAAGTTCCTTATTAGCAACCCAGTCAACAACAAGTCGGGAGTTGGGTTTGAGATCTCCTTCTCAGCCGCATCAGTTCACAAGTCACAGAGTACGCACCAAACTCTACTCGGATGGTAGAGTGGATCTTTGGTTTAGGGTTTAGGGTTTGGGGTTTAGGGCGGTAGTAGGGAAAAAGGGAATATAGTATATAGGGATTATATTCCCTTATGCCCCACTGACTGACCCTCAGTATCTTCGTTAAGGGCCGGCATCTGGCGGCTCACATTTGAGGGTCTGCCAGCAGAATGTAAGCCGTACAAGAGTGAGTTTTTGGATGCTAAGTAATCTTCCGTGTTCTATCCCTCCGTCATGCCATATCTCAGGCTACTTGAAACCCTACTTAGTACCTTTGGCCCAGACTTTCAGTCCCAAACCTGAAAAATCAGGAGCGAACCTTCACTTCCGCAAACTCAACGTGTTCCTGGCAGATGTGCACTTTCACCCGGAGGAGCATACAAGGGTTCATTAGGCCTCCCAAGGTGTATACCCCAAAAAAAGGCACTGTATGAAGCCTATGTAACCCCATGATAGCCCCTACATATATGTATATACATACATAGTTGTTTCCATTTCAATTATGAGATAGATTTTTCCAGTTCATTCTCACTCTTAACCTACTTACTGAGTCCCCATGACTCTAAACCCTAAACCCTACGTAATATATAGTAGCTTGCATTTTCTTTTCCATTATTATTAAAGTCCCCATGACCCTCCAAGTGGGAGAAGTGATGAACATGTCAGCCAGGGCTCCAGCGCCTAAATTTAGGTTAGGAGCATAGTCCCCCTTAAGTAGATAGAATATGGGGTTTAGGGTTTAGGGGGTATAGTCCCTCTTAAGTAGATGAATATGGTTTTGGGTGCAGTATAATAAGATCCCCAGAAAGCCCATATTCTTTCTACTTAAGGGGGACCATAGCTATGTTGAACTCCGCTTTTTCTCAGAACTCATATCCAAAGTACATGGCTACTGTTGAGGGGTGTCAAAGAGGTTCACGCTTTAGTGTTCTGTGTCACTTTTCAGGTCTTGTCATCAGGATAGCTATTATGTCAGACTTTCCAGGGCACCCATTTACTGCGTTTAGGTACAGTAGCATACTGAGAACCTTGAAGCCGTCTTAACTCAACCTTAACCGCAAAAGCTATAACCACTAAACCTTATGAATATCAAGCATTCAACAATGTTCACCTTAACCCGGCAAGTCCTACAGTCGATGAACTCTTAGACGTTCAGAGCCCAAATGCTGCAATCCACTCCCCGTGCAAGAAAACATGCCCACCGCAGGTTCTATGCTAATACCATGCAGGGAGTAGTGAATACTAGTGTGGTGAGGGAGTTTGATTATCATGAGGGCGAAGAGATCTACATCATGTAAAGAAAACTAGCCGTGACTGGGTAACATCCCATTTTCTGTTAGAGTTATTTCCATAACCTGAAAATCCTAATCTGCAGGATCTGGAGGATGAAGTCCGGGCCCGGCGGATGCCCGCCTAAAGCTACATTGTTGTGGGGGGGAGGGAGGGGGTGGTCCGAGGGAAGGAAGGCAGATACCTAGGGAACCTTAGGAAACTGAAGGGAGCAATTATTCCAGAGGATGAGGGAGCATTGGTGATTAAAGCGTGTCCTACCTGCATGGAACCACTCTCCCATATACCGTGCATCGAATTCCAGGGTCCTCAGCAATGAGAGTAGACTTTGGGATACTGTGTACAGCAATTACTATGGATGGCGCCTTGTTCATTACCCTCGGTATCAAGATCCGCATTAAACGTGGAACCACAAAAGGGAGCATGAGTTTGACGACCCCGCACATTAGGATTACAGGAGAACACCCTTCTGAGTTTCTGCAGTTGTCTAGGATCTGGACTTGGGTTCCGCTTTGGGTGTGCGTGGTTCATAACAATGATAAGCGGAATAGCATAAGCAGTACTGCGATTGGAGATTCCGACTTCTTAGCAGAATGTAGTTTATGAAAACGTTTTCTATGTAGTCCTTGAGGGGGCCCATGATGTTCCCTTTTCTCAAAGAACTCCAAATGACTGCGAGTATAGTTTTCAAGCAGGCTTCCATGAAGATTTACGCTATGTCGCCAGAGGTCCTCAGCCATGTTTTGGACGGTAATTCGTGGAGCTGCTGTAAGACCCTCCAAAACGAAGATCTTAATAGCCAAGTCCACGCAGCTTAGGCTGCAGTCTTCTGGGGATTGGGAGGGTGCACGGCGGATCTCCTGCTTAGCCATGCCTGGATGTTCTTGCAATACTCATTCTTGCTAGAAACGATTAGCTTTTGGCCCTCGGACCCTAAATGTCATTTGAACCTCAAATTCTTAGCTCTTCTATTTTCCATTATCCTTATATACCCCTATGTATGCCCAATATACGATAATATACCATAATATACTATATAACCCCAATAGAACCCCTATAAAACTGTAAGCCCCAATCTCCCGCTCCCTAGTGCACGCGAACCCTGAATTGCCACGAATCCGGCAGAATGCAAACCCGTGGGCCGAGGAAAGCCACGCAGGACAGACTGGAAAGACAGGAGAGGCTGACACGCAGCAAGATGTAGAAATTCATTTGCAGGGCTGTTGAGGAAGCCCAGCCCGTTTTCCCTTTTCGGGGTCCTAATTTTTTTATAAGAATCATCTATATTAGGGGGACTTTTTTAGTCCTTGGACGCTGGGGGTCCTAGTTTGAGAAGGTGGGGAGTACATGCGGCTTCCTTCAAGTCGAGGACATCTCGATGTCTACCGGATGACCATTGCTCTGTTTTGTAGCTGTCAGATGTAAGTAATTCTGGTGTTCGCCACACGTAAAGAATGCGCTTTCAGGAGTGTCTTCGTAGTCTTTGCCAGCATGCATGAAGGCCTCTAAGGGTGTCAATCTAATTTTGAAGCAAATTCTTTAACTCACTACCGGCCTTGCTCCTCATGCAGTTGTCAACATGAGTGTAAGTGTCCGAATGGGAGTGCCTCCAAAACATCCATCTACCTGGAGGCCAAATGGGACTTAGTTATTAATTATAACTGGGATTATACCCTTACTTATAATTGGGGGAACCCCTATAAGCCCATTTGGGGGACTATAAGTAGGGTTTTAAGCCCAGTTTTTTACAAGGTTACTAAATCCCATGGGCCTCCAAGTAGAATCTTGAGTAGGTCCCGCCAGAACCTGCTTCTGATCCCTTTAAGTCGTTCGGGGTCCTTAGTTCATCCCTGTTTCGACAGACTTTCCTACGACACACTTTGGCAGTATGTTCACTAAGTAAGCACCCTCCCGAGAAAATCAACCCCCACAACCCGCTGATGATAAGAATTCCCCGATCATAAAGTTTGAAAATCTGTGGGACATGCATTTGGCCCTAAACCCTGGACCCTACACCTTAAACTCTAGACTGGAAAACCCCAAACCCTGAGAGGGGGCGCGGTGGGCTTTGTTCGGGGAGGGTGTTCATGGCAAAACATGACTCATCAGGAAGATTATCCTGTAAGAGTTCCATGTATATGTAGCTGCATACCCCCAAGCCCATGATTAATAAGCCCCCTCCTCTAAATGGGGATTATAGTAAGGATGCAAATGTTAGGGCCCTTAAAAGGAGGGGGTTCATTAATCATGGGTCTGCATTAAGGTTCAGGGTTCAAGGTTGAGGGGGTTTAGGGTGCTTGAGATGAGAACGATAATCCCAAAATTGCTTTACGTCAGGCATTAATGTAGACCTATGATTAAAAAACCCTCCTTTTTAAGGGCCTTAGCATTAGGATCCCCATTATAATCCCTATTCAGGGGAAGGGATTTACAAATCAGGAGTCCGAGTTAGGACTTAGGATCTTTTAAGATAGCCCAAGTTTCCCTAAAGTGTAAAAGTCCTCAAACCCTAAACACGCAATGAAGAAAAGAGCCTGGCTTGCTTTTAGCTTTAGCCAGGTTCATTGCGACTTGGGTATTGTTGGCAAAACGTATAGAGTCCCTTTCTTACTATGTAGAGCTTAGTGTTTTGGGAGATTACCCGCTAATAATTAGAGATTCAAACGGAATATGAGATTAAAGCTCGGATTACATAGCGGTTTCCGGGGAGCAGGGCTTCCCAAACTTAGAACAAGTACTAAGTATCCCTGACGATGCAACGTGTTCAGAAACCCTGAAAATTAGGCCTTGAACTTCTGTAAGATGCTTCTGCATTAGGGGTTTGGTGTTTGGGGCTTAGAGTCGCATGCCCTAAAACGTTAAATTCTAAATTCCTAAGCCCTAAGCCCTAATTCTTGAACCCTGAGCTCCCTTTACCTTCCTGGGTTGTTAAGGAGGAAGAAGCTACTATTTAGGGTCAAGGGTTGAGGGTCTGGGGTTGAGCGACAATGTGGAGAATATGAATGGAAACAGAAAATGGACAGTGAAGTGGAAAGTAGGTCATAGGGGTTACATAGAGTGAGTGGAGGTTTAAGCCTCCCCAAACCCCAAGCCCTAAACCCTAGACCACAAGATAGGCTACAAGCTTCCCCGGCCTCTCACTTGGAGGCCCATGGGACTTAGTAACCACTTAACACTGGGCTTATAACCCTACATATAATCGCGCTAAATGGGCTTATAGGGGTTACCCCAATTATAAGTAGGGTTATAATCCCAATTATAAGTAGTTGCTACATCCCATGGGCCTCCAAGCAAGGCTTCTAAACGCTTCCGAAAGCTGAGATATGCACCTCAAAGTTACAAGTTCCAAATGCCAGCCGCAGAACCCCTACGCGGTTTAGGGTTAAGGGTTTGGGGTTTAGAGGTGGATGGAGGGACTCTTGTACCACCTAATATCCCCAAAGTACCATGGTTACCATTATTGGGTTTATGTAGGGTGGTGCAAGATTGCGTCCATCCACAGTGGGGCGCAAACAAATCGTAACCTCCCCGTAATTGTTCTAGTTTTCATTCTGTAGTCTAGGTATTCCGTCTTGTGGATTCTTCCATAGGCCCTTAAACTTTCCTTTTTCAAAGGACGGTTGTGTTTGGGGTCACATCTAGGGGTTCATGTCAGTTTCGGGAAACCCCCCCTCACTGCCGGAGGAGTTGCAGGAGATTTTGCACATGCCCCGGACTCTCGTCGGACTTGGTTCGGGGTAAGCGGTGGTTGGGGGGTTGGGTGGGTGCGGGTGGACCCTAAATCCTAAAGGCTTAGCAGTTTAACATTTGGGGCAGTAGGAGCGGTCTTCATTCCAGCTGCACATTCTTGACAGTTATTCCAGAGCACGCAAACTTTAGAATTTGTTTCAGAAACAGCGGGCTCCATGAGTGAAGATCCTAGCCACATTGCGCATACGACTGGGCTTAAAGTACTGAGACAGAATGGTGTTGGGCAGGAATTCTTGCTGTGCAAGGCCTAAACTCTCAACCCCCTGGTTTTTGTAACTCTTGGGTGTTACTAAGCGTCAGAACCATACAGGCATACCGAAGCCTGAGAGGAGCTGCATTCGAGGGTCCAGGTAAACCCTAGACCCCTAAATGCGGATTTCCGGGTCCCCATTATACAGCCCAGAATATGCTCATTCTCACTCTAGGCACCCCCCAAAAAGGGACCCGGATTGCTAAAACTCTTGTGTTTGGGACTTTGGGATTGGAGGGTTGAGAGTTATGGTTGATTTGGAAAATCAGATTTCAGGGTTTCGGGTGCAAATTTGAATTATTTAGGGCTGAGGATATATTATATTGTAATAGTAGGATATGATAATCAGGTTCAGGGTTGAGTGTTCAGAGTTGGAGTTTCTCGGCAGATTTCCTCAGCGTGCCGTTTCAAGCTGAGCAGCAGATCGGCGCAGCTATCCTAAGACTTGTTTCGCGTCAGAGCTCAACAGCCACACGGTTTAGGGTTTAGGGTTTAGGTTGGTACAAAACATCGGGTTAGGACTCAAGACCACAAAGTTTTGGGGGGATTCACGGACGTGATGGTGAGTCTTGAGGACTATGGGACATCGATCTAACAAGAGCATTCCATCAAAGCACTTGTTTGATTGCCAGCAAAGGGGGCCCCAACATGGACCCCAATGTAATATAATCCCAACTATAAGGATTCCAATTGGGAGTGCCCTACAGAAGCCCTATAGGAACCCCTGCGCTGGTACATACATGTTCTTAAAAATGGTAATTGCCCAAAATAGGGGGACCCCATTGTAGACGCCAAAATATGACCTCCATAATGGTACCCCTAATTTTGGAAACCCAAATGCAGCCTGAAAAAGCAGGGTCGACGTAGACAGAAGCACTTTGAAAACCGCCTTTTCCAGACAGGACAACAGGGCCGGGGCAGGCTGCTGCACTTAGAAACCGCACTTTCCACGCGAACCCATGTGAGCCATAATCTAAACTCCTGAAAGGGGATTATATAGGGGACTACTATAGGGGTCATTAAGGGGGATACTGGGAGTTTAGATTATGGCTCACGTTACTTCAAGGTGTGTAGTGAGGTAACATCCTGCATTCGCATAGAGGTAGATGCAGATAGCACTAGAGTTTCGTAAGATACCTACATATTGCAGTCCAAACTCGGAATCCCTCATACCATGCCAGTTGTCCATTTGCTTTTCCATTGTTTACGGCAACATCCCTAAACCCTACATAATCCCAAATAGAATTCCACATAGAATCCCATGTTCGTTTCGACGCCTAGAGTAGGGAGCACCTCGATCTTCACGGCTCTTCCCTTCAGAAGCCTCTTAATTTTGCAGGTTGTCAAAAGTGTGTTCCCTTTTGGGGCACTAGATATTTTGTCTCGTGGTATATAGGCTTGGGTACCTACAAACGGGCCACAAGTTTGACAACCTACCATTTGAGGAGCCATGCGGAAGACACTCCGCGAAACCCATCAGAGCACTGCCACATTGTGAAGTGCGAGTGCTTCGCTGTGCGTTTGTAGAAGTCGCATGTTGTAGTGGACTTCTGGAGCACCTATAATCTCACCCCAGGAGCCCAATCCTATTTTTCGTGGTGATTAAGGAATAGAGCTTAAATCATATTAGGGGTTCTCATTCCATGTAGGGCATAGTCCTTCATTCAGCCATATTGGGCTCTCTGGGTATACTTGGAGGTCCGTGGTACCTATAACCTACTTGGTAACCGTAGTTATAGGCTAACTATAAGCCATAATTCCGGTTACCCTAGATATAATTGGGTTATAACTACAGTTGCTAAGTAGGTTATAAGTACAATGGACCTCCAAGTGGGTATAAGCTCTTGCTCCGACCTGAGAGCAAGGGCATGTTTGGTTCGGACAAGAGCCCACATTTCTCTGGGGTGGGACTTCGGCCCATTCTCCATTCTAGGGCTGGTGCACGCTTGAGGTACGTAGCTCAGACCCATGATTTCTAAACCCCCTCCCCTTCATAGTTGTTATAGTAGGGATCCCAATATTAAGGGCCTTAAGAGGAGGGGGGCTTCTGGGGGTTTATTAATCAGGGGTCTACATTAGCTTGTTATAGGCTTAAGGGTCAAGAGCGAAGATAGTAGTAGGGTTTAGGGTTGCGAGCTTCGGTACTACGAGTTGGTAGTATGAATACCTGCAGCCATCTTACTACATTGACTCGGGCCCTCATTGCTCTTGTTGGGGTCTGCAGCTTAGGTGTGAATTTGTAGATGGCTCACATGTAGGTTTCTGACAAATTCCCTGCCCTTTCGGGCATGCCTATATTAAGGATTATCAACTACTGGAGTGTAGGGGGGTTCCCCCTTACATTTCAGAACCCTAGAACAATAAACCCCCCTTTATCCAGTCTCCATGTCATTTTGTTTGCTTGTCCAATTGGTGCTCCATTGGTGTAATTTAGCGCTACATCCTAAACGGTAGCTTCTGTGTTGTTGTCCACTCGTTGATGCCAACTCATGGGAATTGTATCTGTGGAAGCACCAAGAATGAAGCTGACACCCCGGACAATTCACAGCCAAACTGCAGATGCAGCCCAATGACCTCAAAGCTTGTCAAAGCTCAGGATCAAGTTCCTTATGGCGGTTCACCACTAATCGTAGTTACTATTGGGACTATACCCAAAACAACTTGAGATCAGGAATATGAATTAATTTGATGTGCTGAGTCTTCGAAAGGGTAAAGTGTTCAGGGTGTAGGATAGCAAGATCACATGCTTTGAAAGGAGACACTACTTAGGGTTTAGGGTATGGGGATCAAATTAGCTGCAAGGAGAGATCTCAGTAGTTCCCTTCGCTGAACAATGAGCCCCTCGCTCCCTTGAAAACACAGCATATTAGGACTATTTCTGATCCGAGGAATATTCGCAGTGGGCCCCTAAGATGAATCAGGTTTAGGGTTTAGTGTTTAGGGGAGGTCGTGGGCACTCATTGTCCTATGGTTGACGGTAGAGATCTGTCACAATGAAGCTAGGAGATCTTAATACGCAAGCTTCAGAGGGGCTGGCGGGGCAAACCTTATAAGAGAGCCCCATATTTCCTAGACCAGAACCCTGACACCCTAAACCCTAAACTCCAAACCTTGGATCATCCATATGCAGTATGCGAGGTCGAATCAACTTGCAGTTCGGCTTGGACGCATGTTGAGACCAGATATGGGTAGCTCTCAAGGCCTGTGCCGATCGATGTGCCAGCCATGTGGAAGGCTGCCACAGAAGCCCAAAACCCACACCTAAACCCTAAATTTTAGCTTCCATTTTCTTTTCCACTATCCCTATACAACCCCAATATAACCCCTATATAGTCATAGTAGTTTCCATTTTCTTTTCCATTATCCCTATATAACCCCAAAAGCGTGCATCTTGTTTGCATCCAAAGCTCTAAAGTCCATGGCGCGGCAATGGAAGATGTAGCATTGCCTATCCCGCTATCAAGACCGTCTACGTCCTCCCCTACAAGGAAGTTTTTGGCCTAGGGCACCCATAAGCTCGGAGCCCTACACATTGTCCAGGAACTACGGCGGATGTAGGCAAACTTGCACCACTCAGAACCCCAGAAAACCCACAATTCTTGGGATAGGGGGTATAAAAGTTGGTCGAATGGACAACACCCCGCACAAGAGGGTTAGTCCATCCGGCTTCTTCAGTCCATAATCTTTGAACTGCTTGGCCTTTTGGCTGGGGTCCCCTGGGCAAAGCACTGCCTGGAAGTTGAGCACTTCAGGTCTGAGATTTCCACGATTTGCTCCATCAACAGTACTTTCTCTGCTTGGTTTCAGAAGGAACTGTGTACGGATTTGTTCCAGGGGCCAACCAAGCAAAGGGACTTTCGCATTTTTGGGGGCTTCATGGTCCCTAAACTTACCCTGAAACCCTAAACCCTAAACCCTTTGTTGGAAAGCACTGGGCGGACTCTGAGCCAATACCTGCGTCATTGCTGAATGTCATAGCTGAGCTGTAGTCCCCCTTAAGTAGATAGAATATGGCTTTGGGTATATTCTATGAATATCCCCATATACCCCATATTCTATCTACTTAAGGGTGACATGAAGGGTTTGGGGTTTGGGGTTACTTGAACCCACTAGAGATTGGAAATGACCACTTTTCATAATGCCTCGAGGCCGTCCTTTTAGATCCCCTTCCGGTACAAACACACCGCCCAGGCTCCTATTCATTAATGCTCCCCGTAGAATGCCAGTATTTTACGCGAAATAGGGAACATTACCACTCCTGGGTGGGTGGTGTTTTCTTACTGATGAGCATCAATCTCCCTAACCTACGAACCCCCACACCCGAACAGTGTAGGATTTAGGATTTAGGAGGTATTGGAGGGTTGTAACTAGGGAAGGAGATAAGTTAGTTGACTAGCTCCACAAAATTCAATGTCCATCGCGAGAGCTACCCCGGCTTGCCAGAAGCCTTTTGGAAGGTCGAGATGGGTGTGCCAAGCTTACTGCGAGAGGAGTATATGGGTTTAGGGGTAACCTGAGGGTCCATGATAGGGGTATATGGATTTTAGGGTAGACGTCTCAAGAATTGCCAACAAGGGAGAGATCAAATGAAAAACGGAGATTGACATGGAAACTGGGAGTACAAAGAGGTTTATAGGGCGCGTACTGTAAATGCCTGAATAATCACCCATACAGTCGATACTGCAGACCCTGCATGACCAGAACTCGGTAATGACCTTAGGAATTAGGGGAGTGTAGAACTGTAAGGTCATGCAGGGTTTTCAGTATCAAGCTTCGTGTAGTCCTGCTGCAGCTGTACTATAGGATACATAAAAGCTCTATTCTTATCGTTTAGGCCCCTGGATCATGTCCGGGCCTGCAGTGAAGGAGTTGACTACTCTTCAGGAATACATTTGAGACATGCAAAACCCCCTCATTGATCATATGCTACTACAATTGCAATATTGGTGGGTTGGTACAGGGTGAAGGGCGTATCTCAGGTATACCCTAAACTCTCAACCGGTCGCTGGCTTGGGCACATACCCATATGGTGAATGCGCAGGGTTGAGGCTTGCGCGTATACATGAATTGAAGGATTGCTGCTTGAGAGACCTTGCTGTATCCCTCTTAGGGTCTAATGTCTGGGCCTTCCTCATACTAGAACCCGCCACCCCCGACTGTTAAGTATTCCTTGTATTTTATGATATACCGCAATGGAAATGTCTCGTATCAGGGGGTGGGGAGCTTTACTACCAGGGGGAGGAGACGCACTTGCAGGTGCTTGGCGGTATGCGATGCTAAAATTATATGAGCCCTTTCTAGTCCTTTATATAACCCCTCTAAGGAGTTGACACTATAGCTCATATGAGGATTACGTTGGAAGAGTACTTGTAATTATTGCGGTGTATGGGTCAGGGCTCGGGGCTTAGGATCATCATTTGACATGTGTTTTTATCTTAAGCTCCCGACCCTGCAAGAACTACAAGCTGCAAGTTGTTCTTATGCGACATTATTGATCATTGTTGGTCCAGTTGTTTAGGGTTTAGGGTTTAGGTCCGTTTGTTTATCTAGCGATGATAGTACACCCCACACCCGAAACCCCGAGCGAGATGGTAATTTCGGAACGGGAAATTCAGCAGGGGGCTCTTGGAGGTCCTGCTTGAGCGAAGGCACGAGGATGTGCGGCCTCATTTGGCAGAATCCGTTTTACGTGGAGTTCGGAATAATCCTTTTTACTCCATTATCGCTGTCAGAAGCAGCGTTTTGACTCTTCCGTCTAGTATTTCAGTGTTTGCCTCGGGTGCTACGAGGTGGCATGTAGCGTTCAGAAGTCTCCCTGTCAATTGTGAGCCAGGACATAGCTGAACAGTAGCACACATGGTGCTGTCACAGAAAACTGGGACGTCAGGATGCAAACATGAAAAGCAATCATAGAACAATCTAAACAAGCAATCCCCTATAGACATCAAAGGAGGGCGGCAGTGGTGACAGTATGTAATAGTGGGAAGACTCGTGATCTGATCCGTCAAAATCGAAATGCTAACCATGCTGTTGTTCGCATTGCCGGACGTTACTAGGTCATCATACTTGCCCTGTGTAGTCTTCATGTGGGCCATGCGTGATTTCCTGTACCAGCAGTAGCTGTTACATCCACTTTGGCACCCCTAGCTCTGGGTGACAGAGGGCATTTCTTCGACTACAAGCAGCTAGTTAACATCAGGAAGTCAACCATCCCAAGAACTCCTTGCTTTCTCCAACATTGTTTGGTTTAGGGTTTAGGGTATAGTAATGGTCATGTTGATGATGTTCTTTTTTCAGAGTTCTTCCAGGGTCTGGTAGTAGCTAAGCCTCACTGAGGCCGGGCGAACATGAAGGTTGATTTGTATTGCCTTTAATCCCTCTATAACATACGCCTACGAAGCCATTAAGAATATACAAACATGTATATATGTATATATGTACAGGGCCTTCAGACCTACCGTAGTTCTTCCGCCAAACAGCTTGCCAAGCGTTTTGGTTTTCCGCATCTAGTCTCTATGCCAGACGCTGAATTTTCATGTCCGTGCTCTTGAAGAAGTCTATAGAGTCCATCCCTTGCGGCTGTATGGTCGATGGATTTAGGGTTCATAGTAGGTGCATTTTGGGAGCACTCTACGTAGTAGTTTTAGCGATCATGCGGGATGTTGTCCATCAATAGTTCGCTTTGCAGTGTTGTGCCAGTTGCAGTTTCGTGGCTAGCTGTCCACAAAACCCCATTGGAAACTTTGCGCTTTGCCCGAGGAGTTTTGCGGCCCTTTTTGGGGCAGGTATGTTCTGAGTTCGCTTTCAAAGGCAATAGTATGTTTAATGGTGATACTCGTAGTTCTAGTTACTGTTGTAACAACAAGCAACCTTCTCGAGATGCTAGTGTTTTTGTGTCAATCTTGGCAATGAAGCCCACACGAGGCCTGAAGAAATCGCAGCTACAAACTCCATACCAAGTCCGATCAACCCTGTCCTCTATAAGGCTCCCCGACTGGCGTGCATTCATGCATACGTACATATGAAAATTGGCGGGAGTCTTCATAACGTGAACCGCAAAATGCTATAGTCCTCGTTTTGGGGACCCCCAAGACCCCTAATTTCGGGAAACCCGCATACAGACTACGTGCCTGCAAAGAAAGGATTAAAAAAAAAGGGGTGCATGTGTAGTAGGCCTAGACCAACCCAGATCCCTAAAATGGCCCCTAGGGTTTAGTCCTTCAACATCTCGAGCGCAACAGGGTTTAGGATCCAGCCTCTCAAGTCCAAGCATTCGCTTGTTAAGCAGCGTTATCAAATATTGCACAAGTACTCACCCTTGGCTGAGTCCACAAACCTAAACCCAAAACATCCCAAAACTCTAAATCCTGAACGCTAAGCCCTAAACCCTGAACTCGAAGCACTGAATCCTATATAACCCATTATAGTAGTTTCCATCTTCTTTTCCATTATCCCCATATAACCCCAGTATAATCCCCAATCTAAGCATTCAGCCTGCACCTTGAGGCTTCAACCTGAGGCCCTGGGGTACCACCCATGACCTTGCCCAATAAAAGCTATAGTCTAAACTCCTTAAGGGGGGGGCGGGATAGAGGGATTATATAGGGGACTACTATAAGGGTTGTTAAGGAGGGGATACTAGGAGTTTAGACGAAAGCTCATAAGAATATGACCTTGCCCAGTAAGAAGATCACCTTACCCAGTAAGATTCTGACCTTGACTAGCAAGATTATGACCTTGCCCACTGAGAGTATGAGCTTGCCCACTGAGAATATTTCAAAAAACGATGTTGGTAGTTTATTCAGGCCCCTATACTGCAAGTCTGGCATTGCATTTCAAGAAGCCTTGCCGCATACACCTTCTTAAGAACTGGTACTCACTACATAGCGAATTCTGGAAAGGATGTCCACAATACTTCTCGCAGTACTCCATTCCTGGTATCCATCCCTTAGATTTCTGCAATACCTCCAGAGACTCTCTGAGATCCACATGATGAACAACATGATGCACAATGTGGCAAAACACCAGCACGCTGAACAGAACGAAGGATAGGTGAGACGAGGAGATGTACCAGCGCCATTGCCTGCAGGGGCAAAGAGCTGCACTGCACTTTTCGCTGCTCCGCGAGTGGGGATCGCTTGTGGAGCGCAGAGCGCCAGCAAGAACCCAACAATTCTCGTAGGGGTCTGAGTCTGAGCGAGACTTTGGCGAGCCATAATGGATAAACAGATTAGAAATTAAATGAGAATGTAATGGAAACTGCGGCAATAGAGGGGAAGGGTTCGCGTTAGGTAATGGGGGATTCCGTGGCGGTAATCGCGAAGGCAGGTGCGAAGCAGTACGTAAAAAGCCGAAAAGCTGTTCATGCATGGCTCGTTTGCGCAGTGGCGAAGTAATGTGCTATTCAGGGTGCTTAGTCATGGCAGCTAATCTTCAAAGCTTGCTGGTACTGTCTCAGACGTTGATTGCAGCATGCTTGAAGGGAAGTTCCCGGCTCTAAGTTCTAAGTTCAGGGTTTCATTACTATTATTACTATTGTTATTATTATTATTACTATTATTAACATTAGTATTATTACAATTATTATTATTGCTATTACTATTATTATCATTATTATTAGGGCTTAGGGAAATCATAGGATGGAAGAGTCGAAGCAGGCTGCCTCACAAACACTGACATGTAAACCCATCTAGACTAGATGCCTTTCAAAAATGACGTTAGTGTTTCTTTTCCATGTCAGCACGGGCGAGGACCATGTGGTGTCCTCGTCATTGCACTTTAAATTGGACAAGGTTATAACCCAGTAATACCTAGAGACCCTTGTAATTTCCATGGTAGACAAGACTAGTATTCCGTAGCATCCCTACCTAGAACTTCAACTCCTTAAAGGTGATGTATTTTAACAGTGACCGGGTCAAATCTTCCCTTCCAGAGCGAGGGTTGGTTCTTGAAGGACCCCGAGGGTCCAAGAGACACCAGCTGGGAAGAGGGCCTTGTGGTTCTTCTGAAGGGCTGCGCAATTTAGTATATTGGGGTTATACTATGGGTGTAATGGAAAAACATAATGGAAACTACTATAATAGGTTCAGGGTATAGTATCCCCCTCTAATGGGGATCAAGTGGAAAAGACAATGCAAAAGGAAATGGAAGCTTAGAACAAGAGGGCTTATGGATTCTGCTCAGGGCCCTTAAATGTGTTGCCGAGAGCTAGTCGGGGTGGAAGGTCTTTGGCAATTGGCGTCAGCATCGAAAGAACCACGCCCAATCTGATAAAAAGTTCCCTGGCTGGATGACAGTAACGGATAGCAGCATGGAGTGCTGCTACCGTTTCAAAGATGAGCCTTTGGAGCGGTCTGCCTTGCTGCAATGGTATCTCCAATTCTGTTAGGCGATCCAACGTATTTTCCATCTTGACCCATTTTGGTGACAAGGGCAATCGGCAGGGGCGACGTCAGCAATATGAGAGGGACCTAGATAGTCATCCATCATCATGGTTCCAGATTCCTTCTAGAGCTAAAGTACAGAGTACCTGAATTAAATCTCACTGATCTTGGAAATCATTCGGGTCCCCATATTATGTGAATTTCGCCACCGATGTGTTAACCTGAAGGAATGGGATGCAGCTGACGTGGGAGTAGAAACCGGCATGGCAAGAAAAAGGTTCAGCCGGATCTCTGGAACCCTAAAGGCCAAATCCTAAATCTACTTAAGGGGGACACTAACCCTAAACCCTAAATAGTAGCTTCCATTTTTCCATTATCCCAATAGAACCCCAGTAAAACCCCAATATAGTTAAGGGGGACTTTCGGATTTAGGATTCAGGGAGGAGAGCTTAGAGTAAGGGGCCTAGGGCTGGGGATTTAAAGCGTTGGTAGTTGGGTGTAGGGTTTACTGGGTTGCTGTTAAGGAACTTGAATTAAGGTACCGTAATGGGTATATATAGTAAATAATAGGGTTTCCCCAATAGAGTAACTTAAATTAAGTTCCTTAACAGCAACCCAGCTTAGGGTTTTGTGGGTTAAAAAACTCCCTTGCATGACTTGAGCTGAGGAGGGCATATACCCAAACCCGGTTCTAGTTCTTTATCTAGGGTTAAAACCATGGGCCCCTAGTATGGGCCCTTAGCCCTTTTAGGGGGATTCAAGGGGCCCTTAAAGGGTACATATAGGGTAGATAATGGGTATATAAGGACCCCAGGGCCAAGGGCCCATATTAAGGGCCCATGGTTTTTACATTAGACTTTAGGCCCCTATATGATTGGTTTTACAATGCGCTTTCAGACGAGCACCCTGTTCAAATGGTAAGCTCATGAGAGACGACGTGGAATCCTTTCATACCATGATCTGCAAACATTAGATGTGCTTCATCTGGGTTGCTGCTAAGTTATGGGAACTATGGTAAACAATGGGCTTTCCTTATCATTGTAACTTCATTTAATTTCCTGACAACAGCACCCCAGCAATTTGTCCGTGAGATGCGAACGTATATCTGGAAAGCCTTCATTTTCTTGGTGCTCAGCATTAAAAACCTAAACCTTAAACCATTAATCCCTTCCCCATATTAATAAAACCCACCCTAATAATAAATAACAAATCCGCGACCCTAACAATTCCTCATGAGCATTTTAAAAGGGGCTGTATTAATTTTAAAA
>CAJNIZ010010446.1:64909-75228 GCA_905231905.1 Symbiodinium pilosum | reverse complement strand
GGGGTTTTGAAGTCATTAGAGGGGTGTAATAGAAAATCCAAAGGAATTAAGGATCCCCTTGACATCCGAGGTTTTGGTTGATTTTCATATGGTTTTATAAAGGATTTTATATGTAAGAACTGAATGCGATTTTAATTGATTTTATTCCAGTTTTAGCCGCATTTAAATAAATCTCAATTGAATTTCATTCGGCTTCAATTGATTTTAAACGGAATCTTAATTAAATTTCTAATGATTCTAACGGGATTCTAATTCGATTTCAATTGATTTTAAAAGGAATTTTCATTCAATTTCACTTGATTTCAAAAAGGATTCTTAATCAAATTTCAATTGATTTTAACGAAATCTTAATTCGATTTCAATTGATTTTAACAGAAATTCTTAGATTTCAATTGATTCTAACGGGATTTTAATTCGATTTCAATTGATTTTGAAAGGAATTTTTAACTTTCAATTGATTCTAACGGGATTTTAATTCGATTTCAATTGATTTTAAAATGAATTTTAAGTAAAGACGTTAATTGATTTTAAAAGGAATTTAGAAGCAGCCCTACCAAATTCTCTCAATAGATATGCCCCCCTAATGATAAATAATTTCTGACACACCGGACTCTTTGTTATTACGGGGGGGGGAGGGGGGGGGACGTCGTTTATTATTAGGGGGAAGGGATTACTCCCAGTTGCAAAAGGCTAAAAGCAGCAGCGGGCAGAGTCCCTTTCAGTGGCATTCTCGGGTCAGTTTGGGCTCGTTTGCTGGCTCCAGAATTCAGCACAGCCCTCGCTTCATGCATCTTAATTGGGAGGACCACTCACCCTGTAATAGTGGTAGAGAGTTGGAAAATGATAGGACCCTCAGATAACCCAAATTATCCTTTATAGTCACTATTACAGGGCGGGGGGTCCTTCAAATACTTCTTGTCAAATTGTGTGTTTCTCAAAGCCAGAGGTCCTTTCCCGCGGGCTCCTGCCTTAAGCATCATAGTACTTGAAGGTCTTCGAAGGGAACCGCCATTCTGAGAAACATGCACTTCTCCACCTTGCCGCAACAAGCGCGTCGTTTCAGGAACGTCCCCTGCCACATGACAGTCACCATTTCATATCAGGAATACTACAAGCCACAAAAGGAACTGTGGGCACTTGTGTGCATTGATGTATTGAGCCGTGCACCCTTAGAGCGGCCGTCAGTTCAGATGATCTAGAAACATCAGAAGAATTCCCAGTACCCATGGGTCCAAGAGTTCCTGGATTACCATATGCCAGCCCGCAAGACTTCCCAAGGTCTGCAGTATTTTGGACTCAGGGTTTAGGGGTTTAGGGTCAAGCATCGGCAGCCGGGCTCCAAGCATTGAAGACTTGGGGCATGTCGTTTTTGCCAGAAGTTGATGGGATCCAGTAAGTTGTCATGACTGGGGCTCTTGACTATGGAGGATTTTGGTACCCGCAACATTTGCAATAAGAGCCCTACAAGAGTCATGTGAAAACCAAAACCCCCTTGCTATTACTTGGGGTTTAGGGTTTTTGAACTTCACTTTAAGATCAGGGAAACCTCTCAAGGCCAGCTAGGGGATTTGAAGTCTTCACGTAGGTAGCAAAGGCGCCCTGAAAAGCCTCTCACCTGCAATTTGGTCAAATGTTTAACGCGTGGCTATTTCCCGAAGGTGGCGAAAATTGAGCCTAAACTTAAACCCTAAACCTCGGCTGTCTGCCATTGTGTTTTGAAACCCGTCTACGTATATAGTCTCCCTTAAGTAGATAGAATATGGCTTTGGGCATATTAGAATAAGATCCCCATATACCCCATATTCTATCTACTTTAGGGGGACTATAGGTGCTTTTCTCGGAGCAGGATCGACAAGCAGTTGCGGCTCGAGCTTCCAGACAGATCCACCGCATTCCTGCCTGCCGATTGTCCCTAGGGCAAGCAGCAACAAGAAACCGCCCGTACATTAATCGTGAGCTGACTACCTTTCTTTTTTGATTCGGAACATTGCGGCTTGTATAAGGGAAAGCTGCTTATCAATAAGCGTACCGGTATCAGTTAGGATCCCCTGGTAGGATGTCTTCAGTGTTGTCAGCACCTAGCTCATCAGCTCCTCTACCTGCTCACAATACAGGAGCCCAAATCTTAAACTGCAGTTCCCTGGGTAGGTCCCTGGGATATTTAGTAACGTACTTTCCCTAACGGCTTTAATAGGGGACCCTTCATATTCACATTTTTCATATTTTTTTTCAAAGGGTCTTAGGGGCCAACCCAGTTCCTACCGCAGACGTGCCGTGGGCTCCTTGCTACTAGGTGTTGGTACTTCATGCTAGAGATTCGGTTTTCGGTAACTTTCTCTCCGAAATATGGCCCACAAACCCCGGGCCAGGGAGCCTTGGCACGGTCTTGCAGTGAAGGATTGAGCTGAAAACGTTAAATTTGAAAACGCAGTAGGGAATGTCAACTTTTTGATGCGCAGTTCTGTTATGCGTCCTAGAATGATAGGGGGGCTGTTCAAAGCTAACGCACCCACCAAAAACAATAACGTCAAAAGAAACCCGAAACTTCCAGAACAGAACCACTCTCGCCACTTGTCTCATTTACCATTAGCCCCAACCAAAAAAGCAAAACAGCGCATCCCTAAACCTTAAACCCTAAACCCTAAATGGTAGCTTCCATGTTCTTTTCCATTATCCCCATATAATCCCTATATTATCCCTATATACACTGCTATATTTCAGTACTTTCCATTTTCTTTTCCATTATCCCCATAATTTTTGGTAGACAAATAAGGAAGGCCAGGATTGGTGGGACAAGTTCCACGGATGATAAGAGGACTCTGAGCTGTTTGGTAGGAAATGAATGAACTTAAAAGAGATAGGATTTAGATGGGGTATATATAAGGGTTAGATAGGGAATAATGGAAAATATAATGGAAACTGCAGGGATTATAGGGAGTATATATGCGTTATATAGGGTTATATAGGGATTATATAGATAGGACTACTTGGGGGGTTAGATGGGGACCACTTCTAGCGTCCATTGCCTCACCTGCAAAGCACGAGGTCAAACAAATGCCTATAAATACATGTAGATGAATATAACCTATTGCTGCAACTTTTCATTGTACTAGGAGCACGAGGAATTGCTCAAACATTCTGGGCATTGCTGGGGGGTATGGGGGAACCCTGATGTTGACAAACCCCCATCTGACCTTGGGCGTCAAGATCGTAGAGGCTGATTTTTCGGGGCATAGCTGAGGGGGGCAGCTGCACATGTGGACGCAAGCTTGTCTTTGTGCTTACATACCCTGCCTTGTGGACCTTCTTCGAACAGAGGTGCAACCGCAACTGTCAAAGGGCTTCCGCTTTCCACCTCGCCTAGAGTCTAGAGAAAGTGTAAATCGTCAACAAGTAAGCAAACATGCAAAGTAATCCTAATGTTGTTCGACAAAGAGGCTGAGGGTGCACAATTGTGATGCTCATTGTTTCTAGCCAGATGTTCATGGTTTCAGCTAGATAGAAGGCAGAACGAAATAATCAAGGTCCGTCCTTTCCGTAAACTCGACAGCTAGCATTGAGGATCAAAATTGTCACACGCCAAAACGCCTGGTGTCATCAGTGGCCAAGAGCTTACGGAATAATCCCCTCCCTCTTCTCTCAACCCCCGCACCCCCGCCCCAATATCAAGTATGCCCAGTATAGAAAAACTAAAACCCGTAATGGGAGCATTCAATATGAGGGGGGGTGGGGGGTTTAGTATTAGGGGAGGGTATCAGATCAACCTACAGAAGCTGCCTTTGGCCGTAAGAAGTACATAGGTTACGTGGACCCCCCACCCGGTAATAGTGACTATAGGGGATAATGGGGATTATCTTAAGGTCCTCTTATATTCCCATTATACCACTATTACGGGGTGGGGGTCCTCCTAATACATGGGTACGAAATGAGCCATGGACTTGAGAGGCCCGACAGTCGGAGCTTGACAACAGATGTATGCCAGCGCTTACTTTTCAATATGGTAGTTTCCCACAATTGGGGTACCCCAAAACACACTCCAACATATTAAAAATTATTGTATGGGGATCCCAAAAAGGTAGCCCCAATTTTGGGAAGCCCCCATACTGATTGGGGAATGCTAGGCACCCGGAAGCTGAGTGAGCGTTGGGTTTTTGCTGGTGAAGGCGACTCTTGGGGTACTTACTGGGCTAATAGGGAATAAGGGACTAGACTATATTGGGATTATATAGAGACAATATCCCCTCGTGCCCTACTAACCACCAGTAAGGGCGTAGCAGGGGTTGGGGCTTGAGAAGTAAGGTCAAAGATCATCTTTGCTTTTCAGCTGGGATCTAACACTTACCTCAAGTTATCTCTGCACAGTGGCACTAATGTCAAAAAATCTGGTTGGCCCTAAACTCTACATACGCCTTAGCCCTCAAACCATGTACACATGGCAGGAAAACCCCTAGCCTCAGCCACGTAAACACGAGGACCCAAAGCTGCAGCTTTGGTTATGGTTCACAGGCAATACTATGTTATATTATATATAGTAAGAGTATATTATGGTGAATTTCGGTATGTTATGGTATATTGTAGTAAGTTATAGTATATTATAGTATAATGGGCTCTGCACAGGAAAGCCTGCGACTCACGGCGGTGATTCCCGAAAACCCATCCCGGCTAGTGGTAACGATTTAGAAGCTTAGCGCCCAGGACTTCTGGATTAGGAGTCATGCTTAGGCCGTGGATGTAGGGATTCTGTGTGTTGTGGATCCTATTCAGGGACCCTAGGAGATTACATTTGCTCGTACAAGGGCTATATGAAGGCCATACTGGGGAAGCGGTTTAGGGGTACGACCTTAGGGGTACAACTCTGGAACCTGTGGAAGGATGTAGGATTTGTCACTCAGTGTTAATTACAAACTTGGGGTTGGGGATTTTGACCTTATAGTCCCCCTTAAGTAGATAGGATACAGGGTCTCTGAGGATCTTATTATAATATACCCAAAGCCATATTCTATCTACTTGAGGGAGATTATAAGCCTGAAGCCGCTATAGCGTTTGGGCTGTCGGGCCGAGCGCGGCCTCCCACTGAATGCATAATGCTTGGGAGCTTGACATCCTCAGCTTTAAGCCATATGGGGGGTTCCCAAACTTAGGGTCCTGTTTTGGTTCTCCTTAAATATTGGGTGCCGTAAAATAAATTCATAAGCAAAAGGGGCCCGTAAATTTCTGTATGACCCCTATCCTAAACTTTAAGTCTCTAAACTCACTGGTGCTGAGTAGGGAATCCAGGGAATTTAGGCTTTGTCTTTTATATTCCCAAGGTTTCCTAGCAACCCTAAACCTTAAAACCACCAGTAATTAAACCCAACCCTAGACCCCGGGATGCGGAAGCCCATGAAGGCCAATGGCAAGTTTGTGTGGTTGCGCGGGGGCCTGCAGGCGAACAGCAGTTTGGAAGGCCCCCGTGTCTCCAGCCACTACAACCGAGATTTATGACTTTCTTTGTCTTTGGGAAGGTCTGTGGTTTTTGCGCCCGCCATATGGTTGTGAGCTGCCACCAACGAGACATGTATTTCCTACAGAACCAGAACAAGCAGGAGGAGAGACCATGAGGGTAAGCAGAGCAGGAAGAAAAATCGTCACTATGCCACGTCTACACCATTAGGCTGTAGGCTATAAAGTAACCTGATAGGGCTGACAGGGGTGCACAGCATGTCAAGTGCTTTGATGGTAGCTCATTTGTAGGTTACAATTATACTGTGTTCAATGCATACCGATGGTGGCTCCAGCCGTGTATTTGGCGGCAGTCAGGCAAGGACCCAGCATCATTTGGTCCTTGCTCTAGGCCTCTAGGCGTTTTGTTTGGGAGTGACGCTTTCACTACCAAGGGACCCCTGGAGTATCTGCGGGATTCTGTACGGACTGCGATGATGCTCACTCAGCCTACGCAGGCTTTAACAAGCTGATGCATAGACCCTCAACACTCAACTTCATGATGTGGGTCCCTACCATTGGAGTCCCTCGCTCTTGTTTTACTTGGCGAGTCTTCATTGTGAGATGCACAGATATCAGAGGAAAGGTCCTTCTGTTGACGCTTATTCACGCCGGTGGGCAAACCCAGTATCAGTAGATTGGGCCATGATTTTTTTAGATGCCAGAACGGACCCCATACTTCTGATGAAAATTTGCACGCTTTGTCGTCAGCTTTGACAGGTTGGCTTCCAACCTTGCATTGAGACATGGGGAGTTTCTCAAAACAGTCCCTATTATGCAATCTCTGAAGCGGGTTCTTACCATCCCTATAAAATCCAAACATACTTATTGGTATCCTCCTTGTTTTGAGAAGCCCCAAGAAAAGGCTATGACAGCCAGGAGATGCATACTGCACATCGCGCAGCTGATATGTGCATCAGGGGTCGCAAGTCAGGCATTCGGTCACGTCCGTTGTACGGTTCAGTTTGTCATCCTCCGTAGCTCCTGCCAATACTAAGCATCATGCGGGTGCACGGGCTGGAAGCTACTGGCACGAGTCCGACTAGCTTTGATGGACTTTTCCCTACCCGACTTTTCTTAGCATCATTTGGGACTTGCCACACATAAGGGGACCCCAACGTGGACCCAAGATATCATACTCCTTATTTTGGGAACCCCCCAAAAGGTACCCCTTCATTTTGGGAAGCCCCCATTTATCATCAGAGGCCAGCTACTAATAAACCTCTGCCCTTAATATTTAACCCCCCCATCACCCCCTAATATGAAATCTTCTTCAGTGTGGTATATTGAAATATATTGGGGGGGTTTTAGCATTAGGTTGGGGGGGGGGTCGGGGCGTTCTAGTAGTAGGGGGAGAAGATTAAAGTGCCTGCTCTACAAGACTACCCTAAACCCTTAAACCCTAAACCCTAAAGGTTCCACACCGCCAAAAGGTTCGTCGGCTTCTGCCAGCCAGCTCCCCCCAGGATGGTCTGAGAGTAGCTGCAGTCGATGTGGGGTTTTCCCTCCTTTTAGGGTACCTTCAAAAGGGTTTAGAGGGATATATAGGGATATCTAGGGTTTAGGATTTAGGGACTAGGGTTTCCCAAAATTGGGGGTACCATTATGGGAATCCCTATACTCAGGATTATAGTATTGTGGGCTCTGTATTTGGGTCCCCGTAGTTTTAGGAAACTACCATGTAGAGCGTAGCAAGAGGCCCTTGGCCTTCTCAACCAATCTCTGTATCATAAAGCCCCATTTGGGGCAAAAATGCCACCCAGGCAAAAGCGTGCCGGAAAAATGGTTCACGAGATTGGGGATAAAACTGGGCCCTATAGTGCTCGTATTTTGAATACGTGGAGTTTCTCGAAATTACCTTCAGACACTTCTTAACAGGAACCCCCAGGACTTCTAATCCGCACATAATCCTTAGAGTACGAAAACCAGCCCTGAACATATCTCATTTTGAGGAAGCCCAAGGTGGCAGGTTCAATGCTGACTTTGACCCCTAACTGGCGAGGTTCCTGGAGCTATCCGACATCAGGATCGGGTGTGGGGAGAGAGAAGCCTTCACACCGAACCCCAGACTGGCACAGAAGCATTTAGGGTTGAGGGTTCGGGATGTTTCAACTCGTGGAGCCATATCCTGCATCCAAATCACAACATACATGCAGATGGTAGAAGTTGTAAAAGGTTCCTACTGAACCAACTCATGCTGCGGTCTCATAGCAGCTTGACAACTCAAATGCAGAACGGTGAAAAAGTAGCATTGTTCCTCGTACACTTGGCCAGAATTGCTAAGCCTGGTCCAACGTTCTAAGCCTAGACTATTGCACAATTTTCGGATTATTACTATGAAAGTTATTATTGATTCCTTATTATTAGTATCATTGTCGTTATGTATAGTATAGTTATTACTATGAAAGTTATTATTGATTCCTTATTATTAGTATCATTGTCGTTATGTATAGTATAGTTCAATAAAGGCTTGACCCGCTAGTTTAAAGCAGTAAAAATACCAAGCTAACTCTGGCCATCCCAGGAAGTAGGGAACCCGGAGACACCCTCGACTCATGCACAGTAGTTATCGGTTATCATCAAGAGAACCTGACAGCAGTGGCGGTTGTTGTTGTTGCTGTTGTTGTAGTTGGAATATACTAAAGCGTTAGTCCAGGGGTCACATCATCCAAGGTTGATCGCTTGGTTATGCTTGGCTGCTCCCTCAAAACTCGCACGATGTTTATGTTATGGCACAATAAAAATTTGAAGCCCAAAAGCCTAACCTGATGGGCTTCTTATGGGGTTCTGCTTGAAAGGAGTTGTATCATCTTGGGGGCATAGAGAGGGACTTGGGATCAACACCTAAGACTGGCTCCAACGCACTAACAGTCCTGATGGTTGAAAATACCGTGGTTCCTAGCATGTCAGGCACAAGCAGTAACCTGAGGCATGGTGGATGGTTAAAACGCTTCTGCACATGACAAGAAGACTGGCCCTATTAAGTCTTACTATCACTAGTGGCGTGCGCCTTGTCCCACATCAGATCTTCGGCTGATCCGGAGCTGGCGGTAGCTGAGGGACCCACTTTGCATCGGACGACTTCCGAAAGAGGCGGAGGACTTCTACTGCGTCATTGATTTAAACAACTTCCCAGGGTACTAGGGACTTACTTTACGCTTAAACCCTCAACCGCAAAACCCCTAAGTTTTTCAAAGCCTGATGAGAGCAGAAGTCTACATGGGAATTCCTGGGATCTCCATTGGGAGGAATCCCAAACTTACGTGGCACCTCTAGATAACCCTGCTTTCTAAGACAGCCATAATAAAAAAACAAAATGGAAAGTACTATAGGATAATAGGGTCTATAGGGGTAATGTAGGGATTATATAGGGATGATGGAAAAGAAAATGGAAGCTACTATTTAGGGCGCGGGGAAGTGTACGGAGTGTAGCTGACACGCAGCTATCTTGGAAACCCTTGGGCTTCATTACGCCTTTGCAGGAGTTTACCGAACTTCTTGCTCAGGTTGAGGTTTACCAGGGCTTGTAATGTCCCTAAACCCTATATAGTATTTTCCGTGTTCTTTTCCAGTATCCCTGTATATAATCCCTATATTACCCCTATATACCCTGTTGTATTATAGTCGTTTCCATTTTCTTTTCCATTGTCCCAATATAAAAAACCCCAAGATATACCCTATAATCTGTATATAACCCAATAGAATCCTTCTTTTCCCCTGTAGTTTCCATTTTCTTTTCCATTAATATATACCCTATAATCCCAGGGAAATTCAAATAGCCCCTTGAGCCCCAGAACCCTGAACCGGACTGTAAGCGGCACAGTGATACATGCACTGCACAAGTGAGCCATTGTCTTAATGACCCCTATGGTATGGGGTTTAGGGTTGAGGGTCTAAACTCCTAGTATCCCCCTTAATAATGGAGAATCAAATGGAAAAGAAAAATGGAAACTGGGATTATATAGGGATAATAGGGGTTATGATCTAAACTCCTAGTATCCCCTGTTAAGGAGTTTAGACTATAGCTCGAGTGAGAGCGGCAACAGCAGGAGGCTCTCAGGCTCCCCGAAGCCCATCCCAGACCCATAAAGGATCCCTAAACCCTAAACCAAAATGGAACCCCCCAAAACATGGCTCCGTTATTACATTGGGGAGCCTAGGATTATTAGGGGGTTCCATTTTTTGGATCGTTTAGGGGGTCTGGGCTGCTAGCAGGGGGCAGGAGGGAGTGATTGGAAGGGAGTTCATGTTATGCAGGTGCGTGTATATATAGACATATAGCATATATGTATAAAGGAAAATCTTCATTCAAGACTCCCTTAGACTCCCCTCACGGTTTAGGGCTTTCCTTTGTTATCACATGAGCCAGGCTGCTACAGTAACTGCTGATTTCTCTCCCACGCTGTATGAGGGGAAGATGTTTCTGATTCGGTTCGCCTTTCATGATGCGGTACTGTAGTTTTCCACCGGAAGGAGGTGCCTCCATCTGGGGCTTTAGCAAAACGAAGGACCTCCTCCCTCCTGAAACCTGTAGACCCTAGGCCCATCTTGAGTTTTTGGAGGAGACCCCTTATCACCCAAGGATGCCTGGCGATACATCCCCGTTAAAGGCTTGGCGATGTTGGGACATTGAAGTCCAAAGCTCTCGTTGCAGATATGCACTGGGGAGAGCAGCAACTCCGATCTGAGAATTTGCCGTGGTTTCTGCTGCTCCCTTTGCATTCCCGAAGGTTCCCAGTGTCCAAAAGACATACAGGTCTTAGTCATGAGAAGGTTCAAGGCCTGACTGAGTGGGAAAGCACGAGAGCCAGTTTGGGAGGGGGAGAGAGAGAGAGAGA
>CAJNIZ010010446.1:0-64809 GCA_905231905.1 Symbiodinium pilosum | reverse complement strand
TTATCCCAATATTACCCCTATATGTTATAGCATACAAGCCACAAATTTGTCCTTCCAATCCATTCCTACAGTCCCCTTGCGAATCACCAGGGGGGTGATTTGTTGAAGTACCTCGGGAGTCAAGGATTGGGCGTTCGAAGCTTCCTGTCGCTGCCCCACTTATCAGAGCAAGGGCGTGGGATGGATGGTAGTACTTCGTACCCTAAACCCATGGGACAGCCTTGCTGACTCTTCAATTCAGAGTAGGTCTGGTGGTGGTGATGTTGGCGGTGACAGGGCGATGCATCATGATGTTGGAAACAGCCTGAAAAAGACCTCGCAGGTTCGAACCATCCTCCACCGTCTTTCCTAAGATAGGTGTTTAGGCCTGAGTCGGGATGATTCAGAGTGTTGCCGAACTACTTTATGAGCACAAGTGCCGTCTTGCCGCCTCAGGAAGGCCAGGACTAAGGAGGTAGAAAAGGGGGTTGGGGCTTAGGGCTTAGGGAACATAACCCCGTCAGCTGTAACTCCAGAATTCCAAAAAAGAGATTTTGGGTTCCCCCTGAACCCTCAGACCCAACAATTCCCTCAGGGTAGGATTGCAAGTTTGGAGCCAAAATCGCGGATGCCACATACCGCCTCCAAGAGTAGAGGCCTCAGAAAGGGAAACCCGAAGATATGGCTCCACCAAAGAACAAAAGGAACTTATCAAACAGACCTCCGGCTATGAATACTTCTAAAACTGCCGGGAAGGTATACCTCCCAAGAAACCTAAATAGCTTGCTTCACAGACCCCCTCAGTGGGTCCCCTATGCAATTCCTGGAAACCTCTATAGGGCAGTTGTCCGCAAAGATCACCATCAAGTAGTTTCCCTTTTTGTTTGGGGTCCCCTTTGAGGAAGTGTATTCCCAATCGTCCGCCGCTTCTTTTCAAGAAAATGTAGCACAAGCATCATTTGCTTGAGATGAAGTTGCACACCCCGGCTCAAGCAGAAGGATGTCAGGGTTTCGCAAAGCGCTGAGGGATCTCAGGGTTTGAACCTCCGTATCAGGGATGCCTGGTGAATGTAGGGCTCGAATAGGTTGCCCTATGCTTGTATGATGCATTCAGCCCCAGATATGTCTCGAGAAGCCAGGTCGGCCTTTTCAAATGCTGTCAGAGGGTTTAGGGTTTAAGGTTTCTTCCTACTTTTTTGCCAAGAAATGTTGAGCAGAAAGCAAGCAAGCGTAATGCAATTAAGCAGCAGCATGGAAAAACTAGGGTGTTCTATCAGACGAAGTGGTCCCAATATACACCCCAAAATATTACAATCCGTACTATTTTGGGGACCCCCAAAAAGGTACCCCTAATTTCGCGAAACCCCCGAGTAGAGGTTAGGCCAATGCCCCTACAGCAGCCCCTAAATATGGAGTTAATCAGGCCCTAATATGCCTGCAGTAGTCCTCTGTAGTACCCATTGCTGGAGGATTGACCTAAAGTAGAGGTTCATTGTCCAAGCTAGCCCCCTCAGAATTTCATCATGCATCTGTAGTATTCATGCACATGTCTGCGTAGACTTGAATGAAGCCCTCCTAACGACGATTCAATGAATTCACCGCGGCACACTGCACTGGAGCCACTGCGACGGCACAGCCATCGCCGGCAAGGAGCATGAAAATTGACATGGGCGGGGAGGAGCTCATTATGGTGTCACCGGATTCTTGGTTTGGCACCCCAACGACATGGAGCTGAAAAAGCCTTTTTTTTCTTGCGTGCTTGTAATTCACGCTCTGAACCGACGGGCTGTAGGCAGGGCAAGCATGATGCCTTGCAAAAAGCCAAGATCACCCTAGGCCCCAGAAGCAATGAGGCTGAATTTAAAGGCAATTTGCAAACGACATACAGGTTGCTAAAGTCAGGCAGAAATCTTGAGGGAGTCAGCTGTAGCAGTGTTGCATTCAGTCTGGAGCGAACGCCTCTGCAGCGGTCTGCGGCACTGTAGTAGAACCATTGTGAGACCTTAGGTCAGCTGTGTTCCAAAGAAGTGGGACAATTAAGGATTTGTTCCATGTTGCGGGTGATAGCAGACTGTCTGACACGATCGCCAGCAGACCAGATGACTGTGACACCGTGTTCGTGGACTACGCACCGGACGTGTTCATGCCGCTTGTGAACCTTGTTGTTTAGCCAGGCGGCAGCTAAACTCATCGGGTGTCCAATTGGAGCCTGGATAGTTACCGATGTTCCTATTATATCTCCTCATACATTTATTCGCAAGCATGAGACTCTAAGTGCTTGGGCCTACAGTAGCACCGTTGGGTGCCGGTGTTGGTTGTGTCACACACTCACAAAAACTCAACACAATCTCTCTTTAGACCCCCAACCTGCAACCCCGATAACCTACGGATTATGGACTAGACCTACTAATTTGAGAACATGTACTACAAAGTTGTAGCTACTTGGGGTACACAGGTACCGAATAGAGGTCTTTCGCGCTTGTTGTAGAAACTGCCATCGTGACCCCTCAATATTTGGAAGCTCTCCACCCTAAACCCTTGAAGCTCATGAATACCGCTACATACCCAAATTTTCTATTGTAACCCCTGTAAGCGGACCCCTATGCAAGGAACTGGCTCCGTCACTTTCGGGACAGTCAGCGCGACCAGGTGGTTGAGGCCTGCCAATGACTTGGTTTCTGAGGGTTCTAGGATTTAGGATTTCAGGCCTTAGGTTTTAGGGTTTCAGGACTTTCGGTTTTGGGTGCGGCGCGGGGTGTAGGGCCTCATACTGGATTAGTAAATCCTCCAACTTCCCTTCAATAGGGCTTTGTTGCTGGAATTTGGGCTCGGTTCGGGATCTCATCATGCTCTAGAGTGTAGGTTTTGGGGCTGGGTCCAGGGTTTACAGGTCCAGGAAATGCTTGCAAGCCTGTGGCAAAAGGGTTTGTGTAGGAGGTGTACCAAAACTAAGCCCCTTTCTCAGGGTAACCTAGATACTAGGCACAACCAATGTGACAAGCAGCGGGTCGCCAGGCCCATAGTTAATAGACCTCTTAACCTGGGATCCTGAGGGTAGTCGTATTTGCGGTGTATCGACGCGGAAAGCCCATTTCTGGAAATGTTTTTTCCTACCTTTCTACCCAAGGCTTCTCAACATCGGGCATACTCCGGAAGTGTGAGAAAACGTTGAGGATAACATGGGTGGGAGTGAAAGAGGCACGTCTTGAGGAACAGTTTTATACCCAGGCTTCCAAAACTTGGGCATCCCATTTTGGGACTGTCAATATTAGCCTTATTAAGGGATCCTTTACAGTGGACATAGACATAGAGGTCTCTCTTGGAGCTTAGAACCCATGTCCAGTAATTAGCTGGGTAATCTTGGCTGCAGCTTCAGGCTTTAGGGTTTAGGATAAAAGTATTGACTTTGGCTCAGATGCAGCCCTTGCGCTTTTGTAGAAGAGGTCGTGGTGCCTCGTCTCCACAGACCCACGTGGATCCGCATGACGCCTGCTCCTGGTTTTGGCTTTAGGGTGCAGGGTTGAGGCGCCAGCGCCGCTAGGGTTGTTTGGCTGCCCGGTATAGTTGTGCAGATGGCTACTGCGAATGACTTGCTGGGGGTTAGGAGGGACTGAGGGAAAACATCTTACATAGTCCCTATGTGATATATCCCTTACACCCTACTAGCCCCAGCAAGTTCATGAACCTGCAACAAGGATGATGATCTTTTCCTTCGAGGCGCGCTACCTCCGCTTTGCTGGCATCGAAGCATCAGAGCTACTCGACCGGGGCTACTCTTACGAGTCGCTGCTTGCTGCCGGGCTCCTGGGCCAAAATCCTTTCCTTAACAATAAAGCCCACCCCCCCACCCACCTGACCCCACCCCCCCCCGAAAGTTAAATCTTGCCCCTTGTTGTATAGTACATGCGCATAATTACACACGTCGGGAAGGTTTGAAAAATGGGGTGGGGGGGTTCAATTGCGGGGAGGGGGCCACGAATCAAAGTGAAACAGAACTTCTTGTCTTAAGGGGCCAGAAAACCCGGGGCAATTGGCGAGCAAATGAGGTCTGGATTCTAGGATTTATGGTGGTGCAATGAGCAGCTGGGGTCGGGGCATAAGAGGCACAAACCCACATGCTGCAACCCAAATTCGGCAAAGCGTAAAATATCCAACCTCAACCCTCAGGTAATCACTCATTTTGCCACAGAGGCTTTCCGTGTGCCAGGTTTCAAGACACTGAGCTGCCTGTGGTTATTGCTGAGAGACAGCGTGCTTGCAACATCCCCCAGCCGAGCACCAGCGAAGCGTTGCTGGGAGAGGTGGGACGCGATTGGGGGTGTGTATTCTTAGGCAGACGGGGTTAGCATGGGTACTACTGCAAAAACACTAGCGTGGGAAGATGATGGCGGTAATGAAGGACATGGCAGGACAAGGGAAGGCCGCAAGAGTTGGCAAACTGGTTGCCTTTCATTGAGTGTCCTCCTATTCAAATCTCTGATCTCCAGCGTTCTGTCTTCAAACCAAATGAGAATTATCGGGGAAAATACTTCTAATGATTCAGGCTTTACTTACTGGCGGTTAGTAGGGAATAAGGGAACATAATCCCAAAATAATCCACGATAAGATATTCTCTTCTTCCCTACTACTCCCCAGTAAGTTCAGTGCTCCAGGTGGTGCACTGCATCACGGACCCTTGTGAGCCTGGTTCCGGCCAATTGTTGCTGGGTTTTTGCGCATCAGAAGAATGGCCACGATGTATGCTAAATCCTGGATCATTCAAACAACTTGTGCTTGCCGAAACCTTGGAAATTCTGGGAGTTTAGTATCACAAGGTCATGCGGGAGATTTGAGCATCGGGAGTAGCATGCTCATTGAGACTTTTTATCAGTTTCTTGTTGGTGCCCGACAAGCTGGATTCCCCGTACCTCGATTTTCCCCGCTGTTCATCGCGGTTATAGGAGAAGGTTCCCAGCAAGGGAGATAAGCCAAACATAGAGTTGGTTCCTTACACTCTTACAGGGGACCCGAGGTTGTTAATCGATATTGGCGGGCAGAAGACGATAACAGCTTCGAGGGGCCTATTCAGCATCGCCGGCGAGAACACGTTGTCTCAGATGATCTCGCGGATGGAACCAGAATCTAATCTTGACTGCTTAATAGCTGACTAGGTACTGAACCAGCGTCTTGCAGTCTACATAAATTGTTATGATTAAACAATCAACCTGGTATGCGGCCCAGCAAAATCACCAGTTAGGACAAGGGCCTGTTTGTGGATTACTCTCCGGAAGTGTTCATGCCGCTGGTGGACTGGCTACGCCGATACCGTGACAGTCAACGTGATAGAGTGGTCCAAGTAGTGTCTGGGAGACACAGTACGATTGTTCGGTTAAAGGTGTCTTGGTTCGTTTGCAGACTCTGCAGCTCACATGAAACATTTCCCAAAACCTGAACTTCATAATCCAGCGGAGTCTCAGAACATGTTTGGGAGGCTCTTTGTGGCGTTTATTTGAAAGATATGCAGTAGGTCCTACTGAGTGATTGCATAATTGACAGCTTGTGGGCAGAACTGATGGTCGTGACGTATGAGATGAGACGCGCGTTTGTGGCAGTTTGCAAAACGGGGCCGCCCAAGAAGTGCCGTTCATGTTTGGCAACATGGTGCATCTTGCACTTACGCCACACAGCCTCCCCAAAAAGGCCTGGCAGTGGTCTTGGTCAGGCCCACTTAGGGTTCTATGATTTTTGGGGGGGAAGGAGTCATCTCGGGACCCTAAACCGGAAACCCCCAAACCCAAAAACCCTAGTCTGAAACCCTAAAACCTCTCTATCTGGGGTGGGGAATCCGGAAGCTTACGCCTAGGTGGTGGATAGACACTACAGAACTGCCTGGATTCGCATGATGCTGTGCTTGTCATTTGAGCTGCGTTACCTTCGCTTGGCGGACGTTTCGGCGATGGAGTTGACGGAAACTTTCCCCTTCTTGAGCATATTGGGGCCTTCAACAAAAAGCATACCGTTATAGTTCCAACCCCTCAGAAGACTATTCAAAATGATTCAACGCAAGTGTTCCAGAGTTGTACCCTAAGGTTGTTGTATTTCTGGGCCTGGGGATGCTTTTATGACTCTAAAGGGGATTGTATTGGTTCATATAAAAACTATATCGGTGAAGGGTTAGGGAAAGTTTTTACGGGTACAACCCAGGAGCCTTTGAATGATAGGGAGGCGCGAAAAAGGAACTCAGCTGTTGGAAACACCACCCCTTTTCAAACTTTGGTACAGCTCTAGTTTATTCAATAGCCTTAAAGCCTTATACGTGCACAGCATCTGCAATGAATTTCTGAAATCGCCGGAATGTCTTGAAGTGGGGGCTCCTGATACAGCGCACCCCTATTTGCAAAAAAAAACTGCCAAAACTTCAGGACAGGGGCTGCTCCTATGATGACTTGCTTGCTGCTGGGTTTCCTGATAGGGAAGCTGGATCTGTCTTGCAAGTCTTTTGTGCTGCTGGTACCTAGTAATCCGAAGAACCACTTCAGAAACATATGCTGATTAGAGTGGACAGAGACTTTGGGATTTTTGTGGTACGAATCAACAGATGGAAATCTATATTGGCTAGTGTGCCGCGAACAGTCAAGGAAGTGCCAGATGATATGGAAAGTGTAGTGGAGGAGTTTTGCCATTCTTGAGCAGCATGTTGCATTTTGAGGAGTGTATTGGTGAACCAAATCTTGCATGATCTTACATACCTAAGTCATGAGAATCGTACAGCATGCCATGCGTGATGCAGACAGGTGAACTCTGATAAGTGAACCCTTGCTTGTGCGATTTTTGCTTCTAAGGTTTGGACTGACATCAGGATCCCTAACGCAATCCCTAATCAGAGAGGGCTTCAGAAACCGGGTTATGCACTACCATTAGAACGGTGACCTTATGCTGCTGTTGATGGACTATGCTTGCATTACCCTTCGTAGTGAGGGCGTAGGACCCATGCTGGTGCCCTTTGCGGAACATTCATGTAGCCACCCATCTGATTGATAAACTCCTCCTGTGAAAAGCTTGAACATTGGCATCCCCCTTGTAGTCATAGCAAGGGGCAGTCTATGTCACTATCCCGGCAATTAGGAATATGCTC
The DNA here is from genome assembly GCA_905231905.1 of Symbiodinium pilosum. Taxonomy (NCBI): domain Eukaryota; class Dinophyceae; order Suessiales; family Symbiodiniaceae; genus Symbiodinium; species Symbiodinium pilosum. Next base: position 57,716 of record CAJNIZ010010446.1, on the reverse strand, counting down.
ATGCTGAATCTCTCTAGAGAAAGGGTTTCGGGCTGGCTCCAACCTGTTCAATTCCGATCCTATTGCAGTCATATCTGGAAGTTGCCTGAAATAAGTTTTCATTTCTGTTATCTATAATCCTAATAACCAGCTGAAATTGTGAGCTCTACCAGGGGTCCAGGGAACTTGTAGACATGATAATCATGGGGCCCGAATTGGAGTTACCAAAATCCTACCCAAAAAACGCTTCCATAAACACGGGGCCCCAGTATAGACGCCAATATATTAGATTATACTAGAGTCCTTCTTCTAAGCACCTCAGAGTCCCTTCTTTGCACCCTACACCCTAATACCTTTGGAAGCCCCTAAATCCCAAAATGGGTTGCTGTTACGGAGCTTAAATCAAGCTACTGCAACGAGGAAACCTTGTTATCTATTTACTATTTCTATATACCCCAGACACGGTAACCTAGCTTAAGTTCCCTAAACCACAGACCCTAAACAGTAATCCTGGATATGCAGGTGTAAAGGAGGCTCTCTAAACCCTAAACATTACTAAACCCCTAAACCCTTAACTGCAAATCCCGAAGCCCCTGAACCCCTAAACCTTAAACCTAAACCCCAAACAAGCACGCAGGGAGGCGAAGAAGAGGTGCCGCAGATGCCATCGCCGAGTAGCGGCAGCCATGGCATGGAAACACAGAGGGCGATGGCCTGCATCCCGACGACCTGATATATGGTTTAGGGTTTCAGGTTTAGGGTTTAGGGCTATATCAGGGCTCAAAAGGTTGGATGAAGGTAGGTGGGCTAAAGGATCCCGAGTTTCTACTCGGCCTATTTCCTATACCCCACCCTCCTTTATCCCACCTTTTGAGCACTCGGAATATAGGCCAGTTTAAGATTTAGGGTTTAGCTTAGCGTGGAGGGACGGGCCATAGTCTGAACTCCTGGTATCCCCCCTTAGTATCCTTCTTTTGTAGTCCCCTACATGATCCCTTCGATAATTTCCTTTAAGGAGTTTAGATCAGTCTTGTATTTAGGGTTTTTTAAAGGTTTGGGGTCTATGGGTGTGGGGTGTTGAGTCCTAAGGTTTCCGGGCTTTGGTAGCCGCTAGCCCCAAGATGGGACGCTACAATGATCATACAGGTTACTAAAGCCGCCTCATTGTTCTCAAGCGGCGTTGGTGAGTAAAGCGACGCAAGGATGACCAGCCCCCCCGCAACCTAACATGGAACCTGACCAGACCCCATCCACTTTCAGACGGGCACTTGTTTCCGTGGGACCCCTAAACCCTTTTAAGCGGGGTTCAATCGTGGTTCTGGGGAGAGTATAGAACCGGTTCTCTCACTGGCTAGGAGTTGCCAAGCCTCCTGATCAGCATCCTCGAGTACCACCTCCCCCCACAAAACACCACCCCCAAAAAAATTCAACGTAAAAGGGTACAATGGCGTTGGCCGTTGGGAGCTTCCGCATGCTTCGACACAGTAGTTCTTGTGTACCCAAGCAGGTTCCCCTGTCCAACAACAGTCCTAGTGCCAAAGCAGCGTGTGGAAAGATGAGTCACAGAAGTTGGACTACTGCCAGTGATCACAAGGGATACTGGAAACCATACTAAGTGCCCCATGACATTCCTGCGGTGGATGCGGAAATCCCGATCCACATTATCTTGCTACATTGCGGCCTAAACCCAAGTAAAAGTCTAATGGACTGCTATGTGCAGGTTACTGCTTCCATCGAGGCCCAACAATGGCACACTTTCTGCTAAAAGCTTCTGGACACAACGACACCTACTCCAAATCGAATCTCCGGATCGAATTCTGAACAGTAAGCACCGCAGCAGTATTGGTAATCGTGTTAGCACAAGACTTAATCTCCTTCTGGGTCTTTCTTTGGAAAGGAGTGTTTCTCTCCATTTCGTGGTACATGACGTGCCCCATACCAGGGTTGGTCCTCTCGGGATGTCATATTAGCGCAGTGTTAATGACCCCGACATTTTGGGTTGCAAAGAGGAGCCGTACTTTTCAGGAAAGGGCATTTGAAAAAGAAGCTGGCTGTGTGTCTCGGCCCGTCTCGGCTACAAACGACTTAACTCTGGGTAAACTGGTTTCATGAGAACCCCCCCAACTACAAATCTCCTAGGCCCTTAATCCCTAATTAAGCCCTAGAAGCTCTAATGGCGAATCCAGCTTTGCTCCTTTGTCGGAGTTGCTGTGGAGAAACCGTTTTCGAAATTAGTATAATGAGGAACCCAATGATTTACTATATACACATAATGTGAAAACCTGAATTCATTTCCTTCATAAGCACAAACCCTAAACCCAATAATTCATTATGTACCCATAATATGGTAATCTAAGTTTAGCCTATAGTCCCCCTTAAGCATATAGAATGTGGGGTATAATTATGGGGATCTTAGTATAATATACCCAAAGCTAGATTCGATCTACTTAAAGGGGACTATAGCCCCTTAGCAGCAAACCTGCTGTTAGGCATCCCGGGGGTTCCTGACAGTGGCCCAGAGCGACTGATGAGGATCAACGTCGGTGGGTCATCCGCCTGAACACCTGAGCGAAAGTCTAGACTCCTTAAGGGGTGGTCATATACGGGATTATATAGAGGACTACTATAGGGGTTACTGAGGGGGATACTGGGAGGTTAAGGGTTTAGGGTTGAAGGTTTAAAGGGTTCAGGGCAGGCAATACTTCAAATCCTGGCCATTTTTGGTTATGATTATATTACAACACCAAGTATATAGGGATACTTAAATCGGACCCTGATTTTAGGTAGTTCCCACATACACCTTGGGGTTGGCGGTTAGTTTAGGGGAGGGAAGCCCTAAACTAGGTTGCGAGTGGACTCGGTCTGGATTTCCATATCCTCAGAAGAAGGACAACACAAGCTAGAGCCAAAACTTGGTGGTTGGTAGGTAGGATTTTTCCTGATTGTTGAAATCGGTTCATGTATAGTGACCATCCGTTCTGACTTGAATTTTTAAGGGTTGTGTTTTCGACTACCAAGCACAAGAAGACAAGCATATGTGACAAGTGTCTTGTTCCTTTCATTTTGAGAGGGCAAGATGAAAAGTTGTTCTCTCATCGTTAACTGCGAGTTTGGCTTCCCAGGCAAAAAATCGTCACCGTCTTTCCGCCGCTGTTTGGCTGGGCCGGGGAGAACAAGCTGTCTGTGATAGCATCAGGACGCTGGGACCCACCCACCGATCCTGATGGGAACCTGAGCTTAACCAGCGTAGAGGGATATCGTAGAATCACCTTGTTAACCCCTTTGTTTGCCTGGGACCCCAAGAAGTACAATTCTCTGCAGTCAGAATATAAATATTGAAAGCAGCGGATGATACTGGTCTCTCCTTCTCCGCCACAGTGTTACACCAGAGTTGTCCATCGCTAACAGGCAAAACGAAGACAGGAAGCTCGCAAATGGAGATGTTGAGACGCCTGAGCCCTTATAGTGATAGCAATAGTAGCAGCAAGACTATGAGTAATAGCGTTAGTAAGGGTAAAGTTGGTAGTAATACTGTAAGTAGAAATAACATGAAGACATTGTGAAAAAAACGTAGCTTATCTGAGTGTTTCCATCCTCTTGCACCCTTCGTCTCGGGCGGCCACTGACACCCCTCCACCTCTGACCCCCTCATAGACGCCGCATGAACCTAGGAACTTCTTTGTGGACTACTCCCCGGATGTGTTTATCCCGCTGGTGCACTGGCTGCGCCACTTCCGAGATGGTTGGCCTGACGAAGTCATAGAAGTGGTGGCCGGGCAGCTGCGCAAGGCTTACTTGAAGGTTCACGGGGTTTAGTAATTACTTATAACTGGACTTCTACTTTATCACCCCACATATAATCCCCCTAACTAGATTAGTGTAGGTTATTTACCCCAACTATAACTAAGGCTATAAGTCCATTTACAAGCAGTTACTAAGTCCCATGAACCTTCAAGTAGGGTCTACGTCCAGGGCGGGGCCTGTTCTACGTCTTGAGCAGTGGCTGACCAGGATTTAGGCGTTACAACGGTCCAGTTGCAAGGGCTCCAAGCTCAAGCTTCAGGTTTCCTTATCTAAGCCATAGTGGGCCATAATCTAAACTCCTTAAACGAGTCATATAAGGGATTATATAGGGGGATGGGGATGCTATAGGGGTTATTAAGAAGGATACTTGGAGTTTAGACTATGACTCATCTAGGTTTGGAGCCTGTCCGAATTGATGGATGATTCGTTGCTTATCACTTGGGTCAGTCGTGCCAGCGACCTAAACCCCATATAACCCCATGGTAGTAGTTTCCATGTTCTTTTCTATTACCTCTTAACATCCCCTGTAGTACCCCTATATCATATAGCAGTTTCCATTTTCTTTCCCATTATCCCTATACATTGTGCCACATCTGGAGGCTCAGGTCATGACCTGCTCCAGGGCAGCTTTCCAAGCTTTTGAGTTTGTACCATTAATGAATGTTTGTAACCCTAGATTTTGGGTCCCAAATACCCTTATTACGGGCCGTATTCCATGGCGTAGGGACCCAAACCAAAGGGTACAAACCCTAAAGGTACAAAGGAAAACTCCATGAAGCTGCTAGTCCCCGCATTATGGGGATCCTAGGAACAAGTTTTCCTGCTAGCTAAGTTCATGCCCAAAACCCGATTTCAATGCTTGCCCTTGCTTAGAGTTGCAACCTAGGTCGTGGACCAGCGCTTCCGAACATCAGTTCGGCAACAGAAACCATTTTGTTTCTTGCTGCTACCAGGAGATCCGTTGTACGTATAACCCACTCAGCAGCTGTACCTATAACCTAATTGTAAGTCCCATAACTACAGTTACCCTAGATATAATTGCGTTATAGCTACAGTTACTGGGTTGATTATAAGTGCGGCGGACCTCCAAGTAGGGAATGTAGAGATCGACTTGGGTCATTAGCAGCCTCCAAATTTGCTTTGCGCTAAGCCAGCATGGTCAAACCACAGGTCTTCGGGAAACAATACATTCTGTGTTGTGTGCGGGGCCTTCTTATAGTAATTAGCTCGGATGGCTTTCCCAGCCTGAAATCTACAAGGGTCCCTGCTATGCTCAGACCTTGAATTTAACCCAACTTTGGATCCCAGCATGGAGTGAAAGGCATGTTGAGACGCAGGTTCGAGGCACTTGAGGATAGGAAGTACGGTTTTGGCGTTTGGGCTTCGCATGGGATACAAAGACTTTCGTTATCATTAAGATGTGATCCTACGGATACTAAAGATCCGGCATGACCCTCAATGCCGCAAACTTGGTCATTATGGGACTATAGTATACTAAAGTCATGCAGACTGCTTTAGGATCAACAGTCTCAAGGAACTGCTTGGATTCGGATGATGCTCGCCCTGTCTTTCGAGCTCTGCCACTGGCTTGCTGTTAAAGACTTTGAATTTAAGTTATTATGATAAGGAAACCATCATTATTTACGCTATCCCATATTATGGTAACTTGGAAGTTTCAGCCCTAAACCCTATGTAGTCATATTATTGGTAGCTTAATTTACGTTCCTCAACAGCAACCCCCAAGACCCCAGAAACCCTATAGGTTCCCTTAGTTTCGGTTCCGTACCAGCGACCCAGGCTATTTGCGCATGGCTGGGATCCAACCTATCGAGCTCATCGACTTGGGTTTCTCAGAGGAGTCCCTGGGTGCAGGAAGATTTGGTGGTTTTCCCATAATTATGGGTACCTTTTTGGGGGCCCCTATAATAAGGATTATAGTATTTTGGGGTCTATATTGGGGTTCCCTTATTTTGGGAAACTACCATTTGGGAGATTCTTCCCTTTCCCCTCTTATCAGCCCCCCTAATACCAAATACTCCCAATCCATTATGATATACCACATAATGGGATATTAGGGGGGGGGGGTGGGGGGCGGGGGGTGTTAATATTAAGGGGAGGGGATTACAGGGTTGGGGTTACCTAAAGCCCCTTATGTCAGATGTCGGCGTTAGACCCCAATCTCCAAGCTAGGAGGGACCCCTAATAGTGACCCTTAAGCCCATTACCATAAATATCCCTTATATAGTCATTGCATAACCTGTACATCCCTGGGGTTCTAGGTAGTCCCCATATTGACCCCCATAAGCTACAAGGGTCCCTATCAGGGGTTCCTCCAAAAGTCCTTGGACAATCCTGATTTGTTAGGACTAGCCTCTAACTGTGAGCTGTCAGTCGGAGGCTGTGGGTGATAGGTTTAGGGCTTACTTGGAGGCCCATGGGACTTATGGGACTTAGTAATTACTTCTACCTGGGCTTATGACCCTACTTATAATCCCCTGAAATGGGCTTAGAGGGGCTCCCCCAAGTATATGTAGGGTTATATACTCCCAGTGACAAGTAGTTACTAAGTCCCATATACCTCCAAGTAGGGCTTACTCATCATGAATCAAGCATAGACCCCTGAAGTCTCCTGAGATTGATATAAGTGGGTTGTAGTTACAGTTATAACTGAGTGATGACTATCCTGAACCTCGAAGTTACCGATATCAATCCCCAGCCCGTGTCTGTTATATGTGTTGGATACACATCTCCCCAGAGTCTGGGAACTTAAGCATCCAAACTTGAGCACGACATCAGTTCCAAGAATAACAACACTTGGCTTTTGATTGAGGTCACTCCTGGACGCTAGGTACAAGAAGGGCGAAGGACGCAGCTGGGTCTCTGTTGGGGAGTGTTGGCAAGTGTAAGTGGTTGGTGTCCAACTTGACTGAGGGGTCATGAACTAAAACCATGGGCAAGACATAGGAACTGAATAATGACCGTGTGTTAAAGTAGCCAGTACCTCAAATCCAACAAGGCAGCAATGCCCATTTCGTTTTGCATGTTCTGTTCCATTTGATTCTTTTCGTTGTAATATTCCTAAACCCATGTTATCCTTACAGAATCCTGACTCACATAACCCCTATGACCTCTACATGACCCTTGCAATCCCCCTGGGGGCCCTGATTTTTGTAGTTTGTAAGAACCAGCCAGGGAGAAACTTTCCTGTGACAATTTAAGGTTTGAAGGTTGAGCCAGGATATTTGGGTCGATATCTTTTTATCGATACAGGTCCAGGGTCGTAATGACCTGATAAGACATTGGGTTTCACAGCCGCCGCATATGTCCCAAGCATGATAATTAGCTTTATTTGTGTTAGGCTACCACGCAGGGTTATGAAGCAAGTAAGAATTCCGCTGGGCCTCCAACTAGTTAGGGGTTCTGGCATCCAGCATTCAGGTTGGGGATTTATCCAAGATCTTGCCAGCCTGGCATCCCGCTTCATGCAGCTGGTGACCGGCAGCGACAGTGACGCCAACCGTCCGCAGAATCCTGAGAATTCCTGAAGGACTGAACCTTCCAAGCATTCTCCGTTTCCCTAGAGCATTACTGGCCTCAGTTTGGCGGTTCCACTTTCTGGCTGAAACGCCACGGAACTTGCCATACTTGGGTGCTTAGAGCGAACATTGTTAAGGGAAAAAAGGCTCCAAGTTCAGTACATTCACTCACCCGCTCGCCCTGAAGCACCAGTAAGTAAAAGGACTGCGGGGGGGAGGCTGGTCCTACCACAACGCACGAACATCCTCTGAAGAGGACCATGGATTTTCTGACTGAGCCGTGCGGGAAAATCAGTCGCTGCAAGTTGGGATCCTTACCTCAAGGGTTGGACCGGGATAATGGAAAATAAAATGGAAGCTACTATAGTATATTGGGGTTATATAGGGATAATGGAAAAGAAAATGGAAACTACTATAATGGTTTATATAAGGATTATAGGGTATATATTGGTGTTTTTACCCCAGATCCTGATCCCTGAAACTCAACTGTAGGTGTTATGGGGGATATAGGGACCAAAGCTAAGTGGGAGTAGAAGAAAATGGACAAGGAAAGAAAGAAAGGATATGGGGGGTCTCATATGTGTATGTGTATATGGGGGTTGTCCAGCAACCCTATGTGGATGTTTTTGTATAAAGCGACCACAGGCTAAAATGCTTCCGCGAAAGTTAGCGATGGTATTCGCGAATGGAACTTCGCATTTCCGTCAAAAAGTCATTCTGTCATGAGAGCATCTTGAAATAGCCTACTTCATGTATGTGTTTGTGGGTGTATGTTGCCAGTTGCTAGAGGTCTTTGTGAGACTCATGCCAGAGATTTTGGAGCACCTAGGGCAAGGGTTTAGAGAAGAAGGCATTCCCACATACACAGCAAAATCTATCCTTATTGAGCTCCGTTCGTGGCTCTGACGGTCAAGGGGTTTTAGGGGCCAACCCAGACTATCCTTTGGAAGCCTTGTTGGCTGGCTTCGTACTTTGTTTCTCCTCAAGATGTTTACGTAATAGATGCTCTCTCTATCTCTGTGGAAGTCCCAGTCCGATGAGTCTACCACAGTAGTTTGGCAACAGTAAAATTTGATGCGGGAGCTGGGATAGTTCGGAACGGGCAGGACAGCTCAAGTTTCGTCCACCTCAGAACCCTGTTCCAATCACTCAGGTTTCTGCATTCTCTAAACCCTCAGAGGCCTAATCCCTGCGGACCTCTGAAATCGAATTGTCCCCTCTGCCTCAAAATCCTTTTCTTGCAACAGGCAGCCGTGGCTGATGGCGGCGGGCCCGGTGTCTTTCTGCAGCGGCTGATGTTGGAGGACTTTAAGCTGTTGCAGGTTTAGGCTTCGCGTTTCCCTGATACTGAAAGAGGCACGGGGTTAGATAACATATACATGGGTGGTTTTTAGCTCGAGTTTTCAACACCAGGCCCAAAAGTATTACCAGCATTGCGCGAAATATGTTGCCATTCTCTTCCTGGCTTTTTGGTTTCTTCCAACATTACATACAGTACCCGAGCGAACGGAAACTCGCAAATTCAGCCGAGGCCGATTCAGGCCAAGACCGTAGATTCAGGTTTCTAGCTAGGGCAAAGGAACTTGTAGAACAATTCTTTCAAGCCTCAATGATGGCTTCGACTTGGGACCCAGAAGGTCTTCAAAGGCGCCTGTCATCTGTAGAGTTGTATTTGGCAGCCATTATCACAGAACCAGCACCAAGATGAAGAAGGAGAAGAAACGGAAGAGCCACAGCGATGACCATGAAAGATGTCGGGATACTCCGCAATTGTGCTGCTACACTTTCTGACAAGGTTAATTTTTAAGCTCGCAGACCAAGTCAAGAGAGCACTGGTGGCGTGAAACTGAAAAGTCTGATAGGGTTTAGGGTTTAGTTTAGGGTTAGCAGCAGCGTTCAGCTCGCGACTGCGTGGCTGCCGTCCAAACCTAGAAAAGATCCCACATGACTTCGCAAGTATGCCTTGGGTACTGCCCCCCCTCAGTAACAGCTGGATAATAAGTATAATATGGTTATATATAGCCCTTAATGCCTAAACCCTAAACCCTAAGTAGTAGTTTCCATTTTCTTTTCCATTATCCCTATATAACCCCAACATAACCCCAAAATTACCCCAATGGGTAGACTGTTACTGGGTGGGGGCAGTACCCAAAGTGTGCCTTATGCGTCTTGTTCAACGTTGGACTTTTCGCGCCGAAGCCTGCATTCCAGCTGAGCATATTTGTAAGGTGAAACCCACCCAGTAATAGTGACTATAAGGTTTAGGGTTTTGGGTTAATGGTTTAGGGTTCAGGGTTTAGGGGGATAATGAGGATTATACGAGGGTCTTATTATATTCCCGTTATACCACTATTACAGGGTGGGGGGTCCTCGTAACATATTTGCTTGCTCGGTGATGAGGTCTGGCGGCCTGAATTTTCACAAGTTGGTGCTTCCCTGTACGCCTTCAATATCTTGTAGTCCTGTTTAGGGGTACTTGGAAACAGGAGCTGCCGGTCTCCGAACAGTATAGGGATCTATTCCTCTACTTCCCATTAGCCACCAGGAAGATTCAGTAAGCATATAGACATTGAAGTAACTATGTTTCAAGTGTGAGCATCGATTTTAAAGGTTTGCAGATGGCGTTCTGAAAACCAACGTTACATTTTCAGGCCTTTAAAGGGTTCAAGGGTTTGGTGTTTAGGGTTTGTGTACTTGGAGGGTCATGAGGACTTAGTAAGTAAGCTAATGATGGGGATAATTGGGGCTATTGTGTGGCTTATAGGGGTTCTTAGCCTTCTTTCTAAGTCCCCATGACCGTAAACCCTAAACCCTAAACACAGTAGTAGTTTCCATTTTCTTTTCCATTATTACTAAAGTCCCCATGACCCTCCAAGTACTTGGTTTCGGTGAGCTACGGAGTTCTCGCCTTGAGATGTCAAAGCTATATTGGGGCAATGGAAAAGAAAATGGAAACTACAGGGGAAAATAGGGATTGTATAGGGGTTGGGGATTATAGGGTCTGTGTTGGGGTTATATTGGGATAATGGAACAGCAAATGGAAACTGCTCTAAAAGGGGATATATTGGGGCTTATAATTGGTTATAATGGGTAATATTGGGATAATGGAAAGGAAAAGGAAGCTACTAAATTGATTTCTTACTCATGCTGAAGGGCTACCCCCAGCTTTCATCGAACTTCCGCAGCACATCTGCCGAAGCCCGCGCATTCAGCCCGAAATCTCGTACTCCGTGGTACATCCCTTCAACCCGGACCCATGAGCTTGACAAGAGAAACCCTAGCCATAAACCAAACCCAAAACTTTTCTGCAGAGTCCCAGAAAGACCTACCCACAACCTAAAGCACGCTATAATTATAAGGATGGGAAAAGGAATCCAAAGTGTTGGCAGGACCGCGTCCTGCAAAATGACGAGACATTTGGTCGCCTTGCTGTGACAGGACGGCCGGGGTTTTGGTGTGCTGGCGATAGGATTTGAGGTTCCGGAGGGTTCAGGCTTTGGGTGCGCGCAAGGGAGTTTAAAGGACATGGCTAAGGAATTGGGATTCAAATCTCGTGTACGTTGAAGCCTTGGTTTTTGAGCTTCAGCCTTTACTATGCAGGCATTTGGCTGCTTTGGGGGTCTGCACTATTTGTGGTACATAGATGTAATGGCCCTTTGGTTCTGATTCTTCAATACCTTGACACGAAGCTGAGCTCTGTTCAGCTCAACGCAAGGAGGGCTTTTGAGTTCAATAGGGAAGAAGGAATGAAAACTATCACATTCATGAGGGTCATGTAGTGGCTAGCATAGGGATACTAACAACCAGCAGGTTTAGGTTTGGGGCCGCCGAAAAGCAGTGGTCAGTGGAAAAGGAATTGAACCCCATATTGGCGGCTGACTTTATTTCCGAGCCGTCAACCTCCATTCCCAAGGCTTGATTACTTGAAGTAGGCTTCCAATTCCAAAAAAGGGATCAGTTCCTGCAGCACTCAGGAAGACTCCCTGATTAAAAGTGCTCAAATCCATCTCATTCCCCTACATACCCAGGAGACATCACGTTGCATATGGTCGCCAAAGACCTAGATGTGCAGGGCTTGCTGCTGAGCCTTGGACGTCAGAGCTTTCAGGGTTCAGGGTCACCTTCCTCCACCTTCCACACGCATCCAAGCTCTAAATGAAGCCAAAAAGACAATACCTAGTTGGCCAATGTTTCAAGTTTGTCTGGGGGAGTAGGCTAGGGCGCAATGCTATGTCTGAACTTCTAGAGTTGAGGGCTTGCAGTTGGAAGCCGCAGGGTAAAGGGGTACAGGTTTAGTGTTCTGTGTGTGCTGCGTGAGAGGGAGGTGACTAGTGACGCCGCACAGTTTCAGGAGCAAGGGGCCGCAAGATGCTGCTGTTTTGCGCTCATGAAGGCTAACAAATCCTAATTAGCCTAGGCACTTGTAGCCTTCACCCCACCACTCGCATGAAAGAAGAAGATACGCAAGACCCACACAAAGGAGTTCATCATTCTGCTGCGTGATGTTAAGATGTTTTGGGGCTATGGTGTCCCCAAGAGAGGCAAGTGGCGATAGGCATGTACCTAGCCTTTGACCAACCAAATGCTGCACCCACGTTGGGCTTAGAGTTGAGGGGTGTGAGAGGTTGGCGAGCTCAAGAACTCCAAAAGGCAGGTGAGCAAGTTCTGAAGTAAGGCCAAGTATGCCAGCACCACTTCTCGATCTGATCAAGTGGGCTGGAAACCGTCTCCTAGCTAGGTTACCCTATATGTCTCATAGGCCCTACCTGGGCTACTCGTAGCCCTATTACTTTGCTGGGTAATTGTTGGATGTCATTTCCCATCGATGTTGTAGTAAAGCCAAGATGTATCTTTCAGGGCCTCAGACGCCTGAGTAGGCGTCTTCTGGCAGAAGAAATTCAGAAACCCCTTAGGATTTGAGTCTTGAAGCTTGCTAGGAAACGTGTCTGGTGTTTAGCAAGGACGGGAAGCGAATATACTGTAGGGATACTCAGCAGAAGTTTTGTAGAGATTACACTGGGGATCCATTCCTCCATCCCATATCAACCAGCAAGTAAGCAAGTAAGTAAGCCAGTAGGTAAGAAGCTGGCTCTATGGCTTTCTAGCCTACAGTCGCTGAGCGCCATTTCCTGGATTCCGGCTTCTGTGGTTCAAGTCTCACCCGTCTAACCTGGTGCTTAGTGGGTGAGAAAAAGAGCCCCTTAAGTAGTCCCACTAGAATGTTGGGTTTAGCGGCAGAACGAGAAGTGGTGTTTCGTAGTTTCTTTTCCCCTTTCGGTTCGCCAAACCCCAAGCAGAGTTGCACCGGATATTTCCAGTATTTGAAACCAGAACCCAATGAGAAGAAGCAGGAAAGCTCAAACATAAAGGCTTGCCAAACCCCAAGCAGAGTTCCGCCGTATATTTCCACGATTCGAAACCAGATATTTCCACCATTCGAAACCAGAACCCAACGAGAAGAAGCAGGAAAGCTCAACCATAAAGGCTTCAGGAGCAGTCGAGGAAAGTTCAAAACTGCGCACAGCGGCCTGCATACTGAATCCTTGAACCGTAAACCGTACAGAGTACACCCAAAATCCTTCGTGGGATATAAGGAAGCTGCGACAGTCAAGCGACCTTGGGCATAGCCCCATCAGCGCCTCAACTGCTTGAGCTTAGTCTTTACCGTGCAAACTTTAGGTATTATAGATTCACAGCCCTTGGGAGGATCTAGTTTTTGGCTTCCCCACTAAGGGTTCCTGTGAACTGCTTCTCGGTTTACAGGCCTTTGGTCAGCTAGGAATGAAGGAATGGACCCTTATAGTAGTCCCTACAAAACCCATTATAGTAGTTTCAATTTTCTTTTCCATCCCTTCTAGGGCCTAAACCCTAAATAGTAGTTTCCATGTTCTTTTCCATTCCTTCATCCATTACCAAAACGTGGTGGTTTCATGATGGTTCTACTTTCTAGATGGCCCCAAGGGTTTTCGTGAGGCATACGTGGTTGATGCTGGGTGTAATGTGCCTTTGGGATTAAGCATAAAAAATAAAGCAGCGATTACTTTAGAGCATTACTAACCAACTGTAAAGGTAGATGAGTTTGTATCTATGCCATGCATCCCACAGCCCCTTGTACATGTCTATAAAAGAGTGGGAACACAACCGAAGCTTGATCTCCAACAGGCTTCAGCGTTTAGGAACTCATGTTGGAGGATAGTCAAAACTATTTGTCTTGTTTTGTGGTGGCGTGAGGAAGGGAACACTTTTGGAGGGAGTGTAGGGGAGATTGATTGTACAATGCCCTGGGCTGTGGCGTAAAGGTCCATCCAGTAAGCAGCGCGGCGCTCTCTGCAAAAGTGGGCTCTCCAGCTGTTGAACAAAGATAGGGGAGGCTGAAGGGAATGCAGAAAGGTATTGAAAGGTGCACGCAAAGAATCCCTAGCTGTTTGGAAAAATGCCTCTCAAGCTCTCTCATTGATGGAGATTGTTTTTGGCATGTGGGCTTCAAGCAATTTAAAGCGGCCTCACCACCCGACCTCACCGTAAATGGTGGCTTATATAGGGAGTAGTACCAAAATGGCTAATTACCCTGGCTTTGCCCCAGTACCTGAACGCCCGAAAGCAATCGCAACATGCGGGGGCACTTCGAATCGCGTCAAAAAGGTTTTATAGGCTGTATATATAGGGTGTATATATATATATACAGGGGTTGTACGGGACAATGGAAGAAAAGAAAATGGAAACTACGATAATGGTTTATATAGGGGCTATATAAGGGTTTTAAGGAACGCGTATGCCATCAATAAAAGTAAAGTAAGTTATAAGAGACTATAGGATAGTACCTGTTTACGGTTTCGGTTTTTACCTACAAAACCCTAAGCCCATACTGGCCCAGTTTCCATGTCATTTTCCATTTCCCTTCCCATTTGATTCTGCATAATTGCAGTAATATCTCCAGCCCCTTACCCCCGTAAATCCGATGTTCCTTTCATCTATAGGAAACCCCTATATATCCCCGTATACTTTCCTTGCCGCCTAGCATGAATTTTCTAAAGCAGGCCAAAGAACTAGCAACAATCAGAGAACAACCCCAGGCCCTCAGGCCCGCACTAGACCCTGAATAATGACACAATACTCAAACTAGCCTGAAGCCCCAAAACCAGAATAGTAGAGATATCGTAAAAGGTTAAACCTTGAAAGCCTCTACTAGAAAAAGTCTTTAAGCCCCATACCCTAAACCTTGTTGGCTGCTTCCACTGACAGGTCAGAAAGAGCTGGAGAAACTCTGCGAGCCCTGACATGCCTTCACCTGGTAGTCTAAGAATTAACATGTGTGGCTTTAGTCCAGGAATTAGGTTTTAGTCCAGGATTTTGGGTGTAGGGTTTAGTCCAGGATTTAGAGGTCTAATGTTGTAGGGCTTAGGGTTTTAGATTGGTGTGTAGGAAGTTCAGAGAGAGGAGCATCTTGGATTTCAGGGGATCGTTGCAGATTTTAAGGTTTAGAGGGTCCTGAGGTTGGGTTCTGAGCCTAAAGCTCTATAAACTCTATTTAAAAGTCCAGTTTCCATGTCACTTTCCAGCTGATTTTTCCACTATTGGAGTCATAACCCCCAGAACCTTGGGTAATCCCTATAGTAAAACCGTGTAGAAGCCCCTATATAACCCCTAGAACCCTTTTCAAAAGTATAACTTAGGGCCTTGCATCACCTGGGGAGCCCAATACCTTGTATTCAAAGAGAGTAGAATATAGTATAATATGGTATAGCTTAAAGAAAGTAAAGTGTAGTTCGAAGAAAGTGTAGTATAGTTATAGTTGAAGGAAAGTGTCGTATCGTATGCATTGACTCATGTATGGGTCCTAGTAACCTTTACGGCATTTTCCCAAGAGTGACTAGCACATCATGAAAGTAAAACATCTTCAAGAGCCTATCCTGGCTTGCTCCGAGGCATATCCCCACCCAGCCCCTCCCCTGTGTCGAAGTTTCCAGCATGGCTTTTGAAAGAACACCTTGCTTTAGCCCATGACTTGAGGACTTCGCTGTGGAAATCTTCCTGGCAGAGCCGGGTATGCTAGACTTGATGCCACCGGTGGCGCGCCTACGGGATCTGTTCCAAAATTAGGTGCCCTTCCTCTTCAGCCCAAAGGGAAAGGATCAACCTCACAGAGGTTGCACAAAATGAGCCCATGATTTCAGAATCTCTTGTTTTTGCAACCTTTCTAGCATCCATGGCCGTGCCTCATATTGCCATTGTAGTGCTGCTACTACAACAAGGATGATGATCGAGGCTTTTCTTGCGTGTCCCAACGCGGCCCTGAAGAGTCCCTGCTTGGAGGGTCATGGGGACTTCGTAAGTAGGTTAACAACCCTTCTTCGCCATGTGATGAACCCACTTCTTCCCATTATTTACTTGCTTACTAAGTCCCCATGACCCCCCAAGTGCCAGGTGTATGTGTGTGGGACGATTGTGGGCATCTTGGCATCCGATTGTACAGGGGCCGTCGGCTATCTTTCAGATTAATGGAAAAGAAAGTGGAAACTACTAAAGTATATTGGGGTTTATATAGTGATAATGGAAGAGAAAGTGGAAATTACTATATAGTATACTGCTCCTGCAGAGCAAGATGAGGGTACGTCGCTTTAGGCTCGTAGACGAAGAGGGACACAGTTGGGCTGATCACCTCGCTGTTTCCAACAGAGGGAGGTTGCACGGGTAGTTATATTGGATTTCACTGTCACTGTATGGTGGTCGGGCACGGGATCTGGGAACACAAGTGGCATCGCTTGTTGAAGTTCGCTACACTCCCAGTGCGGGCATGCCCCAAACAAGGATCAACCGGACCCGAACCCCGTAGGTTGAAGGAAATGCAGATATTGTGGTTTCAGAAGCTACGATATGGCAAGACACACCCAGCTGAGTCTGAGACATGCGCCACGGGATGTAATTTTGCCAGAGACCATGCGGGAATTGAGCATGGTGATGCTCCGAAGTCCAGCCCTGTAGCAAGTGAGCCGGCATAATTTTTTCTGGGTGATGCTCTTCAGTTTGTAGACCGCTCAGGACACTTCGAGCAGCTGTGCCAGATTTTCGACAACTTTGGCGAGCCCGGTCAAGTGTCTCGTTTGGCACGTAGACTTTGGGGGCATCTGAGTAGTGCTTAACGAGCCAAGAGTCAGATTCGTGGTAACTGAGACTGGCGGCCGGGGATGTCCTGGATGAGGATCTTGATGGTTTGAAAGAGACTGCATAAAGCTCGGTAAGATTAAGAGCCTCTAAAAAATAGTGGAGGGGTAATCCATGGGGATACAGGGCTTCTCGAGCTGTCCGTCTTGGATGGTATATAAACTCACCTCGGGCATTTCATCGGCTTGCCAAGATGGGGGGTATCCTTCTGGGTGTTCCGGGACTAGGTGAATCCTTTGACCCCTCGATTTCCCGGTTTGGTGCTCCTACTGTTGACATCTGGCAACGAGAACTCCAAAGTTCCAGAATGATCAGTCACACATCTGCAACAGTTGAAGCACGCTTGCCAGAACATTTTGTGCTACAAACGGTAGCTTCCCAAAATGAGGGACCCCCAATATAGACCCCAAAATATTATAAACCTTATTGTGGGGACCCCCAAAACGTACCCCCTAATTTTAGGAAACCTCCAAATCTTAGCGTTAAGTTTCACTCCTTAAGAGGACTTGTCCACAGTTGCCGTGGTTGCAAGCCTGCAGAAGCCTTCAGTATTCGATAAATGAGCAGACCTCTAAATTATTGCTGTGACCCCTACAATTGAAGGCTCAAAGCATTGGATTAAGTGGAGCAGAAAAAGAATGACATTTTAGACACACTACATTAGACATGTCTTTTCTGGCGCTTGTGGCATCATGCGGCTGGTATGATTACACGGATTGCATTGGAAACCGGGCACCGTTACCATGCTAGCAGGCTAGCAATTAATCCTACTTGATGTTGCGACCGACCGCTTGTTTTTTTCAATAAAATTGCCAACTCCAACCTCCCAGCCCCTAAGTACCCCAAAGAACATCTGTGAATACCAATAAAACCGAGGAGGGTTTGATTGTGGGTTGTCGTGTGCATATGAGCCAGGGTTGCAAAGTGTGAGCAGTTTGAACGAATTTCTGTTTTAAGGCCCGGGCTTAGGATCTTCAGCCACAAGAGCAATCTAAAGGGTTTGTAGTAAGGATAGTAAGGCACTACGGCTTTCTGACCGCAGCTCCATTGTACACCTGGATGGTGAAGACCTCCCAGGCAAGATATGTCTTCCTGGGCAACTATGTTGATAGGCCTGCTGCTGCAGTTACCTGTATCTTCAGGGGTTTGAGGCTGATTTTGAGGCTGAAGGCTTCAGGTAAGAGGGGCTCGAAGCAATCAAGGGAGGATTGGAGGGGGTTTAGGGAACCGATGAACTTGAGTGAGTAGCCTCGGTTGGCAGGATTCATTGCACCATGAGAACCATGAGTTCCTCTCGACGTATGCTTGACTAGTTCTGACAAAGACCGGATGTTTGTTCTGGGCATGTTCTTACATGGAGAGTCAAAAAGAGTCTGTTGCGTGTTTGAGACTGACTCTCTGTGCCATAGCCGCATGAAGGTGCAATAGATCTGTCACATCCATCCGCTATATTTCCTCCGAAGGGAGTCTTGTGCTTTCTGGTGGGTGTCCCAACCTCGTCCATGGAGGAAGGCCCTCGCTTTGACCCCCATGATGGCTGCAGGGGTAGCTCTGTACATCCAACCCCTCAGAACATGTGCGACTTCACAGAAAACAGCTGTAGTATGCTACAGTCATGCCACAACTACCGTGGAAAAACAGGTGGCTCCTTAGTAAGGGACAGTAGTCTGCCTCTTCAGGTTCCATGTCAGGGTAGTTTCGACAATTATCTGTGTACGCCCCTCCCCCATTCTTTGAACCACTCAAGCCCCCCGCCAAAGCCTTCCCAAGCCCACAGCTGCAGGGGCCCTCAAAGCATCGAGACCATGGCGACCTTGCTACTGTACAAATGCCAGCATCCTGTCAGAAAATTATTTGGAGTTTCGTTGCGTAGCCCATACATAGTACTCAAGGGTACTCTCCTCGCAAGCTACATATCGCTCGAAAATCCCTACTCTGAGAAACCCCTCTTCAGGGATCAGCAGCCCAGGTCTCCCTTCTGAAGAACCACTAGGTGTATCCTGGTAGGAAGTAGGTGGGGAACTGCTGTTCCTGCCTTCAAGGGTCGAGAGCTTTTGCGGTAAGACGGAGGCTATCAAGGGAGTGATGGTTGCCGACATCGCAATAAATGGTGGAGTGGCAAGAATGACGCAAGAGTACAGCATGAGAAAAGAGGGGCAAGAGGCATCCTGTTCTCGTTTCTGGGAGGAGCAAGATCTCACCGGGCAGGCTAAGGGAAATAGTCCCAGCCCGTCCAACTTGATCCTGGAAGACAACGCCACCACCTGTTGCATTATCAAGTGCTCATGATGAAGAATGACCAAAGGAGTCGGGCGAATAGTGCTGGAAGTGCCTAGGATGTGTATGCTCGTACTTGCCGGGTGCTGTAAGATATGGGGTCTGCAGAAACAGACAGCACGTAGATTTCAGAGCATGCCCCGTGTTGCCCCGCTTGGCAGCTAAGGTATCCGGAACGCCCCCTGCTCAGTCTTCCAGATGTATGGTTTGCGGAGAGACACTATAGTCTCCCTTAGGTAGATAGAATATGGGGTATATGGGGATCTTTTTACAATATACCCAAAGCCATATTCTATCTACTTATGGGGGACTATAACCCCAGGGATTCCATGATTTACTTTTCTTGGGGTGTGGACGGGGAGGCAGGGAACGGGCGGGAGCTGGGTATTCGGGGAACTTACCGCTGCGGCCTGGTATTTGTTCTTAAGTTGGTCGTGGCAAAAGAGTTGGTCTCTAAAGAAACCTGAATACCTAGGGGAACCAGCCATGTGGAAAAGCACCCTCTTCTTGTCATGTCGGCGCTACACCCGGAACCCATGCCATACATCCCTACATACCTTTTGCAGAGGCCACACCTCCTTACGGTCCCTACATAACCATCAACAAGGGAAACCAACCCTGAAAAGAGACCTTTTCAAGACTGCTGTCCTTTTCACGGGGGACAAGGCGGTTCCATGTTATTCCTTGGTACCCCCTTATATAACCCCACATAAAGACCCGAAAGCGTGTAAAGCTGAGCGAGACGCCCTTGCATAAGCCCTGGACCCTAATCCCTAAAGCCTCTTCCCTAAACCCTCAACCCTGAACCATAAACCCTATAGTCCCCCTTAAGCAGATAGAATATGGCTTGGGGTATATTAGAATAAGATCACCATATACCCCATATTCTATCTACTTAAGGGGGATTATAATCCCTTTTGCAGGGCTCTCTTTGCTTCCATTGCGAGAAGCCAGGTCTGGTCTTGCTTCGGGGACGCCATGTGGCCTGGCTTTACAGGATATTGGAAACAGGCTACTGGGCTTAGGGTTTAGGGCTTATTTAGAGTTGAGGAACTGTTTAGAGTTTAGGGCCTGTTTAGGCTTTAGGCTCCCCCCCAATTTTTTGGAAACCCCCATGTGGCGCAAATTGCGAGAATATCTGAGGCTGCCGGCTTGACTTTTGAGACGTGCATATGCAGGCTATAGCTAGGTACCCGGGCAGTACCCTTTTCCCCTTTCTATTTGGGGGTCTCCTTACTACAACTGAACAGTAGGAAAAAGGGTATCCTTATTATGAAGGGGTCACTGGGGAACTTAGTGTCGATGGAAAGTGTCGGTACATAGGCCCATTTCTTGTCGGGGTTTCAGGTCGCAGGGCTCTTGCATGCGCTTTGGATTGTAGCGTTCGCTGTGAGTCAAACCTGTGAGGCTTGTGGAAGTATATCTAGAAGTTGACCCGAAGGTGGACTTCTTCAGCATTGCTATCACACATAGGCATAATTAATCCCCAACTCAGTGGACCAATCCTAGATGTATTCACTATCGGAAGAGTTGGGCTTGTTGAAAGGGGTGTGCGTGCTCGGACCCCTTCCTACACTTTGAGTGAGCTTTGTGGTTGACGAAACACCTGATGGGGCACCACTGCATCATCCGCCTTCATCCATTGTGCCCAGCGGACCCACTGGACAGCATATTCTGATACCGGTAGAGAGGGACAGGCAGAGAGAGAGAGGAAGAGAGCCCAGAGAGAGACACCAGCTGGGCAGGCAGACCTGCAGACACAGCGAGGTAAGCATTGTTTGCCTGGGACTCCTAGCCAAATGGTGTTAAGACCATGGAAGATGACGAAGTTGCTGTAGGAGTGCGCATCTATCAACCGCGTCTATGGCTTCTACGACGAGTGCAGGCCACACTTGCCTTTGCAGGGATTATTTTGACCCTGGCACAGACTTCGCAGATTAAGCGTGCGAAACAGTCCCCAAAGTGACTTTCATGTTGAGAAGCCCAAGTTGATGAGAAAGACATTCCCTGCGAAGGCGACGCTGCAACCCAAAGTTCTGGAAGAGACTGGTTCTGAACAATCCCTGAAAACAGCTATTGAATTCTGTTATTTATGGTCCTAATAACCAGCTGAAACTAAAATTTTCTACCAGGGGTCCAGGGAACTTAGAGGGAGGTCCAGGGTAGGTTGTCCGGGACTAGAGGCTAGGGTTTGTGGCTCAGGCTTCAAGGTTCCAGGATGAGAGGTTGAAGTCTGGCTCCTCTGCAAGAATTCAGGGTGTTTTGCTCAGAGAGAATCTTGCAACACAGGCATACTTGTTTCCAGCAGCTTCCAGACTTACAGGGTCCCTTGAGAAGTATCCTTGACACGCCCCCAGCAAATTTCCTCTTATTCTTGAGCAAAACCATCCACTCATTCCTACGGTAAACAGCATTCCCGCAGCAGAACAGCCATAACTACACAAGCATTGTTTGGGAAAGGTGATGGGAACTGTTCACGTTTCTACATTAGGTGAAGCTTGGCCCAGGACTCATGTGAGCAGTGCTATGAACTTGAACCAGGATGGTCCCAGCAGTTAGCCAACTTCCCTTTTTAGTCAGTATATGTCTTTCTGAAGTACATGAAATGAAGGCTTCCAAAAATTGTGTCTCCTTTTCTTGTATTCCTCGTAAGAAGCATTTCATAACTTGGGGGCGCGTAAGGGTCTCATTTCGGGTCATACCCACATGTTCATCGGTTTTTCACCTGTTATAGGGTTGCAGGGTCTACAAGATTTATGGGTTCATGGAGTTTATAGAGGTTATAGGCTTTGTGTGTATAAGCTTTATCTGCGTTGCTGTTAAGGAACTTAAATTAAGTCACCATAATGGGTATATATAGTAATTAATACGGCTTCCCCAAGACAGTAACTCAAATTCAGTTCCCAAACCCTTAACCCTGTACATCCCAATATACCCCTATACACTTACCCCCTATATACCCTTGTCCCGTCTATACCCTTGTTTATAGTAAATTAAATGAAATTCCTTGACAACAACCCAGTAGGTTGATAGGGTTTGGTGTCTACAAAGCCAGGCAAATCTGCTTTCACTTTTTTTACGCTCACGGTTCACTACGTGGACCCAACATCTACCTTCTAGCATACCCAAAATACCCACTATTTGGGAACCATATGAGCTATAGTCTAAGCTCCTTAAAAGGGGGGACATATTATAGGGGTTATTAAGGGGTATACAAGGAGTTTAGACTATGGCTCCTAGACCTCTATGAACGGGTACGAGGAGGTTCCTTGTATATAGTATTGTTTATCAAGCCCTCAGGATACCCCGTAGGGCGATCATGATGATTAAGACTATTCTTGTCAAGTATTTACAGTTATCATCATGACTACTATTCGCATGAAGTACGAATTAGTATAACGAACTTTCCTTGGGGTTCCAAGCTTCTGTGAGGAAAAACATGCATCAAGATGGTTCTTTGGCAAACTCCCTGCTCATCAAAGGATCTGGCAGGCAGTTTTCGAGTCGATGCCATTCTGCGCACGGATCCAAAGCCGAATCCTTTGCGATCCTTGTCTCGGATTAGGATTTTCAGATAGAAAACATGAAAAAACTTCGGTCACGTGTACAACCACCTTAAACAAAGGGGAACGCATGAAAAATGGAATGCTGTAGGATCTTCACCTGGGACAACCTCCCCAACAAGTTGCATATGGCGGCTTGGATGTAAGACTCACCCTGTTTCTAGGTACTTCAGATTGAACACTGCTTATGTAAGAGAACATGCAGGGCGGTGATCTTCAGGTATTAAGCTGAAGACCATGAGAATGATACAGTGTGTCCTGGATGAAAAGCTGGGTGGTTGAGTAAGCCAAGTTTCCCCTGTTTGGGATCCCCGAAAGGTTTACTTCTCAACCCGGACCTGGGAAGAGCGCTGGCCAAATGTACCATAGTCTAAACTCCTTAAAGGGGGGTTATATGGGGGATTATATAAGGGACTACTATAGGGGTTATTTAGGGGGATACTAGCAGTTTAGACTATGGCTCAAATAAGGGGTACAGAGCTGAAGGATGAGCTACGTCATGTCACTTCCTGGCTCCAAGCTGAATTTAGGGTTTAGGGTTTAGGGGAAGTTACTTGGGGGTACTTAGAAATAATTTTTGCTTTTTGCTTATTATAATCCTAAGGAGCAGCAAAAATTCTGATTTTTGCTATGGTTCCAAGTTCCCCAATGACTATCGGGGAAACCGGGGATCATAATGGATTCCATTTGTTGGCTCCTTTAGGAGGTTTGGGATCATCCTGGCTAGTAATGCCATACGGCTCTTTTTTCACAGCTCTGCAGCGGAGTATCCGAAGCCTGCTTGGCTGTCCCAGCTACTCTACTTTGAGGGACCCTGGAGTTACCTAAAATGTTATATCCCTTTAGTAGGCCCAGTACACCTTGTTGTAACCCTTTAGAAATAAGTTACTTAAACCCTTAGTAGCCTTAGGATCCGGCAAAGTAATCTACTACATGCCCTTGGTCTGCAGCCCCTCCCATTGAGGACTGAGGACGCTGGCCCGTGCATTCCGCACACTGTACTTGGAGGCCCATGGGACTTAGTAATTACTTTTAACTGGGATTATAACCCTACTTATATTTGGGGTAACCCCCATAAGCCCATTTAGGGGGATTATAAGTAGGGTTATGAGCCCAGTTATAAGTGGTTACTAAGTCCCATGAGCCTCCAAGTAGCATTGCCCCCAACTGCTGGCATACGGGCACCCCGTAGCGTGAGGATTTGCGCGTCCCCTGCCTGCGTTCGCCATCCTCCCAGCAGGTGTTTAATGAGCTTGCCTCCAATAATGGCGTTTATGTAAGGTGTTATAGGGATGGTTGCCCTGGCCCTAAATTATGGTCGCCCCCTTATATACTAATGGTACAGGGTACCTCAAATCGACTTCAAATTTATTTTGGTAAGCATTCATGCACCTAACTGTACTTGCCGTATGGTTATGGTTCTTAATAGAGAGGAAGGGAATACATTTCCTACAAAAATCCCTATATCATGTATTGCCTTATCCCCTACTCGGAACCAGTAAGAGTGTTGTACCAAGGTACCTGGCGGCATCAGCATGGAGTTTCCAGATCCCGGCCGCCCGGACTTGGTGGTTCAGATTTGGGATTGGATGGAACTCTGCAGTAAGAACCTCTCCCTAATGACTTGTGAGGCCATCCCTGCCAGTAATGAATATTTCCCTCGTATATAGTGGTCTAGTGTTTAGCAGGCTTACGATGAAAGGGCAGCCTTTGACTCTTCTGGGAGGGGGAGGGGATTCATGGTTGTCCCGCAGTCTGCTTGGTAGCCAGTACTTGTAGAAGCATTTGAAGCATGAGATGTGGAAAAGCATTAGGGTTTAGGGTTTAGGGTACACCTGGTTCTGACCCTTGATTTTGGAAATGGTCAGAGATTGACGCACAGAGCCAAGATGTGAAGAACTACTGCTATGTGCATGCTAGCGGTTGCTTGCGAGCACCCTCAGCATTGTAGTGGCTGTGCTATTCAAGGGGGCCCATGAAAAACTTTGACAGATCCCGACAAAAATTCTCTGAAGCAAGCCTCATGTACTTTGTACCCCAATTTACGAAAGTAGGATCCTCATCATAGGGATCGCTAGAAGAGAACAACAAATTTGATGATTGTTTGGGAATTCTGGCGAGCATCGAAGCTAGTTTCCCTTTGCCGGAACACCAATGACATTGCAATAGACCCCCCAGGATAAGCCAAGCTAGAAGTACCAGGAGGGTTAGGGGGACTTAGTAAGTAGGTTTATAGGCCCGATAACTCATAAACTAACCTCAGTTATCCTAATTATTCAGCTGATTACTAAGTCCCCCTGACCCTCCAAGTACCTAGATCGTCACTTCAAGCGCTCAAAGCTTTCTTGACACGAGCACCTCCTTGAATCCAACTCCCAGGAGGACTGCCATAAGCCATAATCCCTCTGAGTGACTGTAGCTCTGTACGTTCACCTCCAGAGTCAGGTAGCCTGGAAAAGATCAATCGCATTGTGAGGCTCGCTTTGTCTGAGGTGTCATGGGGGAGAATCCCAAGTTTCCTTCGTTGCCTTCCAGACCCCTCACCATATCATGAAGTTGCTGTATCCTTACATTACTATATGTTTCCATGTATTGGTACAGGTTACTATATATTACCATGATAACGGAAGGGTCCAGAGGCCCTCCGGGTAATTTTTGAGGGGGTCCATTTCTTGGGATTTCTTAACCCTAGGTCCCTGTTCGTTAAACCCGTGTCGGCCTTAAAGAACTCCCATGAAATACCCTGCTCTATATCTACGAGGTCCGGCATTCTTTTTGAGATTATCTCCGAGTCTTTTGTGAGCATAGCTTGGATCCACAGAAATATGGCGAAGTTGGAGAACTGGAATGCGCTCTAGCTCTTGAGACGTAATCATGTAGGGACGCGATAGCCTTGGAGCTCTCGACCCATCGCGACCGAGAGCCTTTCATGTCATGCTGCACTGTATAGCAGTAGCATGGAAGCTACTGGAAGCTTTTGTTGATTGTTGATTGGCGTGTGTATGTGTGCTTTTTTCGGGGATACTCACATCAACATTTGCACAAATGCCGGCTGTCATCTGTGGTTATGATGCAGCCAGGCATCGCAAGAACCAGAGCACAACGCTTGTGAGGTACAGGCGTGCGAAAAACATTCTGCACCTGCTACCTCCAGGAATGCACCTAAGTTGTTTTGCGGGTACGAATTCAATGTAAAGGGTCCTTCATGAAGGAGTGTGTTGCAAAGCCTGAAGCTTACGTCTTATGGCAGGGGAAGCAGACTCGAGTGGCAAAGTCAACTTTAGATTAGAGAACTGGACTAACTGGACTGATGCTACAGAAATTAGACTTAAGTTGCCATAACACGTAAACGCAATGAACGGCTGACAGAATTCAAGTTCTTCAGATCCCTGTATTCCCCCGGTTCCCCATTTAGTTTCCCATTTTGTTTTCCACGTTGTTCTCAATTTCGGTACCTCAGTCAGCAACACCGGGAGATACTTTAAACCGAAGCCCTGAATCCAAAAAGCACCTTGCAAAGGCCGACAGATGTACCCGATGAGGGTCTGCTCTATGACCTGCTTTGGGGAGAGCCTTTCCTGCCTACACTCCCAAACACCCTACTTGGAGGGTCATGGGGTTAGTAAGTAGGTTAGTAATGGGGATAATTGGGGTTACTATACGGGTTATTGGGGTTATTAACCGACTTAATAAGTCCCCATGACCCTCCAAGTAAGGGATCCAAAACATGGAACTCCTAATAGTCACCCAGATTCCCCAATGCAGTAATGGGCTCATCTTTTTGGGGGGTTCAACTGTTGGACCCCCGCTTAGGGCCTTAGGGGGTCTGTGCTTTGAGTCTTTGTTTGGGAATCCGGGTCCACAGAGCGTAGGGTCGCGGTGTCTTGCACGGTAGGCAGCCTAGGACTTCTCTTGATCTTGATGTTGGAGCTTGCTAACTTGATATAAGTTCCTATACCGGGAAACCCTATTAATTACTATGTATACCCATTATGGTAATCTAAATTTAAGTTCCTTAACAGCCACCCAGTTAGGACCTCATGATCTCTGTGAAGATCTTGCTCTCGCTTAAGACCCTTAATTTCTTATACCGACTCCAGCACGCAGTTGCTCAGACCAAGCTTGGTTATCATAAGATGTGTGGCGCGATTCCTACTGCTTGGTACTTGACTCTTCTGCCAAGCAATAGCAGTCTTTGCTTAGGGCATATGTGGTGCAAGATGTTTTCTTTAGATGGTCAACGTGGTTAAGTCCTAGGTCAGCTTCAACCTCCAGGTTGGGATTTCCTTGCCGCGAGCAGTAGGGGCAGCTCTCCAAAAAAGGAACAAATGTCCGGGATCCTTCGTTTTTTGTACTTCAGCCGTCCTTATCAGCTACTTGAACAAGCAACCTGTCCTTTCCGTTGATCCTGGAAAGTCGACAAGAAAACTTGAACCCAATCTTGCAGCAGTCAGGAACCCAGCGAAGATGTGAAGGGCAACCCGGCAGCACATCTAACGATGACCCCCTGGTGCTTAGGAGGGAATAGGGTTTAGGGCTTAGGGATGATTATTCAGGGACTACTACAGGAGTCCATTCATTGAAGTGATTTGTGACACAGGGCTTTTCAGCGCTCGTTGCCAGGGACATTTTTCAGGAGATCCATCCATGGATCCTTTACAGCACCCCCATCACTTGATCATGTAAATCAGCGGTCTACTCTGAGGAACCAGTAAATGCGAAAGAGGGTTTCGTGTATACTATAGTATACGTCGTTTTTCAACCTTTCAAGGGGAGAAAATTGCTAATTCAGGCAGCTTCCACACTGCGCCTTGGTTCCATTTGATTTGAGCAAGTGGCCCCTGCAAAGTGGAGCCTACTTGGAGGTC
Organism: Symbiodinium pilosum; assembly: GCA_905231905.1. Taxonomy (NCBI): domain Eukaryota; class Dinophyceae; order Suessiales; family Symbiodiniaceae; genus Symbiodinium; species Symbiodinium pilosum. The sequence continues at coordinate 30,527 of CAJNIZ010010446.1, read as the reverse complement.
CTTTTTACCTATAACCTACTTAGTAACTGTAGTTACAACCCAACTATATGTAGGGCAACTGTAGTTATGGGCCTTATACTTAGGTTACAACTACATTTACTAAGTAGGGTATAACTACAACGGACCTCCAAGTATGCGTAAAAGATTTTAGGGGCGGGACATATGAGGCGCAGAGCCACAGAATCAAGTAATTGGGACCGTCTAGGGAACCTGCCTAAGCGCAAATTTGGCAAGTTTTCCTGGTTGCAGAAAACTTGGAGTTCTTTCTCCATTCAAGTTGAAACTGACTTCTCCAGTGTAGAAGATGCCTACAGTAGGGGATGTGTCCTAGCGAGAGTGCATGTGTGCCGCCTGTGCACTGCTCGTGAATAAGTACAGGCACATGAGCAACTGTTCAAAAAGAGACAATTATGAGATGTTGTGCGACATAAGAGTTACCCAGAAGGTGTACGTTTGGCGTCATAACCGTACTGATCATGGATTTCGCAGGCTCCTTCCGCATTCAGCAACATTGGTCTTCATCATGAGCAGGACCAAAGCTCATGATACCCAAACTCCAAAGAACCCAGGCCTACACAGTCACCACAGGGCCTACTCTGACAACACGAAGCATGAACCCAAAGTTCCTCACACGCTGGAGCTACAAGTCAGCAGGCTTCGTCGACGAGGTTCGCATACGAAGTTGCTTCGGCCCTGATGTGGCAGCTCGACCCTGTCAGAAAGCTCGGTCTCTTCATGTCAGACCTTGGAAACGATTGAAGGCATTAGGAGTAGAAGCAATGTGTTGGGGGGGGATTGGGGGTGCATCATTGGACTCTATGTTACATATTTGTTGTGAGAAGGTTTGAGAAAGTTCTACGACTCCGTGCGGAAAGGAGGTGTACCTGTTTGAAGAGCCCCGACCAGAGATGCAGAACATTGTCGAAGTCCTGATTATTTGGGGTTTAGATTGTTAAGCGTCGCTGACGCGTTTGGTTTACAGAGGAAGGTTACACAGCCCTCGACACCGGTCTTAGCACACGACCTTTGCAAACACTTGCATGATTGAGGCTGCTAGAGGTGAGAGCTTCTAATTTAACATGTCATGGTAAACAGAGGGGCCTAATATAGACTCCCGAGTATTATACTCCTTATTATAAGGACCCCCCAAAATTGTAGCCCTAGTTTAGGAAGGCCTGAACCCTCTATATCGCTACATACTCGTACCCCTTGTATACCCCTGAATTGTTGGGAAAATCCGTATGGCGTTTTCCAAAGGCCTTAGGAAGCTTCAGCCACGCAATTCATGTGTTTGTTGATGTAGTAAGCGTATTAATAAGAGCACAAAGAAAGTAGTAAGACTAATAGCAAGTGTAGTAGTCGTCGTCGTAGTAGTGGTAGTGGTGGTAGTAGTAGTAGTAGTAGTAGTAGTAGTAGTAGTAGTAAGCACCACGGCTCGAATGAGTCCACAGATGGCTCTTGTAGCACTAGGAAGCCGGTTGATCGCNNGGTGGTGGTGGTGGTGGTGGGGGTTGTGGTGGTGGTGGGGGTTGTGGTGGTGGTGGTGGTGGTGGTGGTGGTGGTGGTGGTGGTGGTGGTGGTGGTGGTGGTGCATGCCTGATACGGAGGAAGAGGGAAGACAGGAACTTGTCAGCCTCTGCCAGAACATGGAAGCTGCGCACCCAGAAACATAGGTTCTGGTCCCATGTCGGTTACAGGTAAAAGCCAAGGCCCAAGATTTCTTAGCACAAAAGTTCTGGCCCTCAGAGTTGTTGAGGTTGCGCCCTTTCTTGAGACGCATGGTCTCGATCTGAAGCTTGCAGGCACAAAGTTGAGTAGACTTCCTGGGTAAGGCGCTATGTTCCTTGCTGTTCCTGTTCTGTCAGCCAACCAGTTGATCCTAAACCCTAGAGATCCTTATCAACCCCAGGTAATCGGTAAGATTGACCCTAGATATCCCACGGATTGCCGTACCCGTTTCCAAGACATACCGACACGTGTGCCTGATACCTCTTCGGACATGACGCTAGGGTGCGTCTGTACAATTACCCTTGGAGGATCTTCCGAAGGTTTGATGGAGGATTTCCCAGGAAATGGCCTCCTTTTCAGGTGGTCCCTACAATAATGACCCCATGAATTCGACCTATAGGGGCCCGTATCTTGAGGAAACCCGTCAACGGCCCTCACGGTACTTCAGCAGCCCACTAGCTAAAACTTCAATGCCCTCCGGCGATTACACATTCCTCTTGTTAGGAGTTGTTAACTCAACTTTGGTTCGGATGAGCCTTGAATGAACTTGTGGCAGAATGACATCATTAATTCTACAAAGCCCTTCATTAACAGAGAGAGGACACCGTTTGTTTCGGTATTCGAGGACTTGATCTGTTTGCTGTGGGAGATTGGGAACACTCGCCCAGGATTTGTCGAAGTGCGATGGTGCAGGGTGGGTACGAGCTCTATGGCTATCATTGGCTTGCGATCAAGGATCAAAGTTTGGGGCTTCGGGATGTTTACCCTAGGAATTCCCGTTAGGTGAGAACTCACAATGATTTCGGCCATTTTCGGACTGGGGGTCCATAAGAGCATACGAGTCGAGGTCGCGTAGGGTAATTGAAGCTCTCGGGTTGAGGAAGCTTCATGGGAGTTTGTCGCACGTCTCTCGGGTAGCTGGGGCTCCCTTCTGCAGTTCAATGAGAGTGTAGGCTGACAGCCGGGAGGGTTGACTCCTTTCGCTGTCTTAGCATAAGCATCCCCCGGCTACACGCTCATCGTTTGACCATGTCGGATTGTTTGGGCGCAGCAGACTAAATCGAACTACGTCTTACGGCATGATGGGTGTTTCGATAATGGAAGGGGACGGAATAAAGCAAACTTGAGGTCGGCTCGTAGCTACAAGACTGGATGTGAGGATGTGTTGCCACTAGCCTTTCTTGTGTCGTGCGGGCTGCGGGTTGTGCTGCGGGCAGGGCAGCTCAGAAACAGCACAGATGACTTCTGAGTGATTTGGTGGTGTATGATGGGAGTGTTCCTGCCAGGGATAGATACTCCCTGCCTGCCAGGATTGAATTCATGAGGACCAACATATCGGCCCATGATTAGTAAAGCCCCCCTCCTTTTCAGGACCTAAATATTAGGATCCCTACTACAATCCCCATTAAGGGGGGTGTATTAATCGGGGATCTGGGTTAGTGTCGTCATCCCCAAACTTAACGCGCAAAACGGCCTGGGAGCTAAGGTTCTTTGGTGGCAGCCAGATGGTCACCATCATGAGCTGCTTGCTTGGCTTTGGGTTTTCCAGGTGTTGCTTAAAAGGAGTGTAAAGGGTCGTGACTTGGGCCTCCAGGGCCCAAGAAATACAAAACCGTGATGACTTTGATCTTTGGGTGCCTCAAATCTAAATTCTAGAAGAAATGCGAGGGTGTTACCATCTGGGGCTTTCTTCCTAATCTTGTCTGAGATCCTGGAACTCAAAGCAGTTAGGGACTGTGCACTTGCACAAACAGCTTGTTTGCATTTTTCCTCCTGGGTTGCCTACCTCTCGCATGGTATACGAATGGGGCAATGGATTTCCGGGAAGTAGTAGCAGTCCCTATGGAATCCTCAGTCCACGCTCCATTCTGGCCCCTTCTTACAAAGCACCGGTGGTTAACCCTAATCCCTAAATCCACAACCTAAACTCTAAAGCCCAGGCACCACGCACGAGGACTTTGGAAACACGGCTGCTGTCATGTTTGTCGATGTGCCATGGCTGGCACTCGCAAATCAGTGCTTTCAGGGCAGTATCCAGGGTTTTGGGGATCCTGTCGCAGAGCGTCTACATGAATGTCATGCTGAGGCAAGGAGGGGAAGCTTTTGGTGGGTGCCCCTACAAGTACAAGCCCGCACCATGGCAAAAGTATATGGGCGCAGTAGTGATCCTGCGATAAGTCAGCTATTTCGGATCCGTTTGGAAACCCAAATCTGGTTGTTAATGGGCCACAGCCAAGAAAGCCACAGAAAAGGAATCGCAAACCCGCTCAGATACTCATCTGGTTTTCAGACGGTACGCTGCATTGTACAACAGGATATCAATCCAGAAAAGAGGTACGGTCGTGTCTTTGGAAATTCTTAACTGCACAGATACAAAGGAACATGGTGGGACCTGAGAGCCACAGCATCACCGATCGTCCTACTTCACTTTCTGCAAAGAGATGTTGAATACACTCTAGATCAACTTTTGCCTGTCATTGTAGTCTCCTCCTCTTGGCCCTGAACCCTGCACATCCTAAACCCTACCCCCCCAAACCCCGAATGCCCTTGAGCCTGGGGGCTGTCCAGTTGTAGCTTTGGAGTTGCTGGATGTGGGTTATACTATCCCCCTATATTGGAGAATCAAATGGAAAAGAAAAGGGAAATGAAATGGAAACCCTAAGTATGGGTATATAGGGAAAGTACCCCAATAAGAATGGAGAATCAAATGGAAAAGAAAATGGAAAATGAAATGGAAACTGGTGGAATATAGGGGGTTTAAGGTAATATTTAGGGTTATATAGTCTGAAGTGCCTGCTGCGCAACTTACATGTTTTCGTTGAGGTGAAGTCAAGCCAAGGAATCCCGAAATCCTCAAGGCCCAAATCCCAATCCTAAAGCAAGCAAGCCCAAATCCTACAATACACCCTTGACTGGGGTGTTGCTGGGTTTTCTTAAGTTTTCTGACATTAAAGCCCCATAAGGAGAGTAAACAATGATGCCCAATCCCGCATCTCAATGCAAAAGCGGTATAGCATTGTCCACTCGGTCAAGGAGTCTCTGAAGTCCTCTTTCCTTCTTGCCAGCGGAGACGGAAAGTTCACATCAGCAACCACTGAACCGACTGAGAGCGGGTGAGGGGGTAGCATTTTGGATGGGTTTGTGTGAATGTAGTCTCACTAAATAAGGGAACCCCATAACAGACCCCAGAATATTTTAATCCTCATTATGGGGGTCCCCAAACATGTACCCTTAAATTTGGGAAACCACCATATTTACAGGGATCAAAAGGGTGCACCTCGCGCACTCCTTCTGGCCAAGACAAAACTCTACAGCTGCACAAAACAGTGCACCACCGGACTACCGGACGGCGCACCTAAAGCTTTACTACGGGACATAGACTTCTTGCAGGGTCATGGGGACTTAGTAAGTAGGTTAATGATGGGGATATTTGGGGTTATTATACGGCTGATAGAGGTTATTATCCTCCTTACTAAGTCCCCATGACCCTCCAAGTTATGCATTTCAAACATGTGTCTTCAGGTAGTCTAGGGTTCCAGAGGAGCTTAGATAGTTGGAATAGTGTCTCAATGAATTGCATGGAAGACGGGGATGGGGTAAACTACATAAATAAGTCCAGGAGGACTGTAAGTAGAATTATACGCCCAGTCACCAGTAGTCGCCACGTCCCACGAACTTTAGAGTGGGGATAGGACATATGGGAACTTAAGTGGATTTATGAGATTCAAGAACTCCCCGACATTTTTGTGTGTCGTAATAAGGGTGATATTGTAAATACGCATGCATGTATATATATATATATGTGTGTGTGTATGTACAGGGGTTTATGTCGGGGCCCTCCGTGTATGGAAGCTGCCAGATGCAGGCCTAGGAGGACCCCTGACCGAGATGGTCGTGTAGTTTGCTGAAAGCTTGCAGTGCCGGATGCAGAGCCGCCGAGCATGAAAATCGGAGCTAGAAGGTTCATGGATGCACATTCTCAGTCCCATTTGAACTATAGTCTAAACTCCTTTAAAGGGGCTAGGTAGGGCAATACTATGGGGGGTATGAAGGGGGATACCAGGAGTTTAGACTACAGCTCGTTTAGTTTCACAGACTAGGATGGGGACTTGGAGCTCCTTGGAAGATACCTTTTTGAGGGAATGTCAATGCCGCCAGGCACGTGTCTAAGAGCGCTTTTAGGCCGCCGTGCTGCCTGCAACCTCAACTCGGGAAGAGTGTAGTTTCCAAGAAGGGTTCCCACCACGTATGTGTGCACAAACTATGGGATGCCTGCCTTGAAACGGGGATTTCCCCATTGCAGCCTAGTCCGCGTTTCTGCCTTGGTTTCCCCACGCTTCCAGCATTTGGAGATTCAGCAGAAAGCCCCAATCAAGGCTCAGGTAGACCTTTAGATGGACAGACCCTCCCAGAGATGTATTCTGCATATTCCTTTGTCTAACCCACTTTGGAAGGAGCCCTTCCCAGTGGGCCTGTCCCATGCTGGACATGAAGGCATCTACAAAAGAAGGTTAATCAGCACTGACGACCCCACAGGCCGTGGTAGCGAAAATGGAGGCGTCTTGAAATTAGAGTACCCTTAGTGAGGGTTTAGGGTAAGTAGGGAACAAGGTAACATGTTATATATGGGTTTTATGGGGCACTAAAGAATGAAAGGTGATCATGGAGGGTCCCTATGAAAAAGCGAAAAGGATGGGAGATTCCCAATTGGCAGACTCCTAGTTGTCCTGAGGTCTGCCCCATCCCGACTGACCAGATCGCAATCCTCACGCGACAGCTGGGTGTGCCAAAGGTCCCGCCATATGAATATGACCGATCCATCTAAGTAAGTGCCTGTTTGAAACATGTGGAGGCTGTATGAGGTTTCTACTGGTATCTAAGGGACGTGGGTTTAGTTGTCAGGTAGTTTCTGTAAAGCATGTGTTCCCCTTGTGGGCGGTGTGTTGATGATACAGGGAGTGTCTGCGGACTAAGTTCAGTCTGACGATGTTCATCCTTTTGCGCCTTCTGCAAACAGCTCATATTTTTGGTTTCTATTATCATTGTTGTAAGATAGTCATTCCTAAGTATTAGTAGTCGCATTATTATCATTATGCTTTTACTGTTGCTATTAGTAATCAATTTTTTAGGGGGGCCATTCCAAGGGCGATTGAGTGAGATCTTGAGTACGAAAGCGGAATCTAGGGGCGGTTGGTCGGCTCGTGAGTTTGCTGGCAGAAAGGCCAAGGGGCAGTGTTTGCGAATTGACCGGGGACATTCGAGTTCCCGCGCGTTGGGGACCAGGATGCTCGGGATCTTGTCCGACAACTCAAAACATTTGAGTATGCTATTTGTGCCTGTTCCAAAAGTCGGAGGTTCCGTCTTTGTTCGGGGTCCTGGCCCCCACCACCCAAGGCGCTGAGCTCAACCAAGATCAAATCCAAATGCCTTTCATTTCTGCAGGCTTGGGTCGAGGACAAGATCTTCGATTGGATCGTTGCTACAAGATCGCATGAGCGGGGCTCAGTGACGATGCATATTATCTTCCGAAATGTGCATATCTTCCGAAATCTGATGAAAGCAAATACCTAAAGGAGCTTCATTCATCAGGCGTGATGGGTGTACATTGGCTTTCTGGTCACTGTACATCCTAGTACGAAACAAGCATCCCTTCTGTGATTTCCCAAGTTCTTGCTTCTCCGAAATGCACTGTGTTCTCCAAGAACACAACCCAAACACGTGAGAGACCGGCATCTTGTCTTAATATTAGACTGACCCAGGCGCCGTCCCGGACGTTGAAGAACTTCCGCCCGTGGGCCAAGAAACAGGCAGGTAAAAGCCTAAAAGTTTTTTATGGGGGGAGGTGATGCTGCGATGCAGGGTTTGCTGGACAAGTGTTGAAAGCAGTACTAGTCCCTAACTGGGTTGCTGCTAAGGGAATTTTAAAGCATCTGCAATTTAAAGGGAACCCTATCATTTCCTATATACCCATATTAGTTCCTTAACAGCAAACTCAAAAAATAGAAGTAACATGTCAAACATCGCGAGCACTAATCCCAAACCTGGAGCCCAGAACCCTGAACCAGACCCTAAATCATAACCCCTAGAAACCCGGGAATACGCCTTGAATCATATAAGGGGCCTGCACATGACTAATCTTAAGGCAGAGGCGGAGAGCGTAAATTCAATTACAAAACGAGAGGCTGCCCCGTAAGACTTGCAGGAAAATCCCTACCACATTTTGAGGTTTTCTGAATTTGTATACGACTCTTGCAGGCAGGCAAAGCCGGCCGGAAGCCTCTATAACAAGGAACCCCTCTTTTTTACGATGTACCTGTATTATGGCTCCTGTATTTTCGGTCCTTAACAGCAAGCCAGCCTAGCTTGGGGCAAGGCGGACCGTCACATCGCGCGCCAGGCCTGGCATCCTTTCCAAAATCTAAGAGCGTAACTGCCCAGCCCGACAAACACAACATGGCCCCGCAAGAAAGTAAGCATTCCTCTAATTTTTGTGTGCACACATATTTATGCATATACACATGCACACTGTTCTATGCAATATGTGTATATAGATATGTATGACTATTCGGGGAATGTTGCGAGGTAGCGGCAGGATTGATTACAGTCTTTGGGGAGGGGACGACGCTCTAAGCAAGCTTACAAAGATTACAGTAACTGTCCTTTCGGCAGCGGTAGATTTTCCGTAGATTTTCAGCTCCATGTCTGTTTGGTGGAGGGTTGCGTACTGGGCTTTGGGTGTAGGAAGTGGAATGGGATTAGAGAATAAGTTGTTTCACATTTTGGTGCGTGAAGTGCGTTCTTGTTCTGAGCATGAAGGGCTCAACCCCCGCCCCCATCCCCTCGAGGCGCAATCCAAAACTGCGCGGTTGCAGGTGCATTCGAAGCTGTCGGCTGCACAACTTGATTGCTCACTGCATGTAGTTTTCGTAAGCACTTCTGCTCAACACTGCACGTAAGACTGTGTATTTCTGTCATCTAACCTACATGAAGTAGGCTGTTTTTGTAAAGTTTTGGAGTGCATGTAGGGTTCCGTAGAAAAATTGATGAACAACAAGTCGGCATAGAAACTTGGTGCCATTTTGGGTAAAGATCCTACGTCGCATCCAGCACGAGGGCAGGCTGAGCCGCCTGAAGCGCAACAAAGAATTACTGCAAAGCGGCGTGGTGTCCCAAGTTCGGTATCAAAAGGTCGTGCAGGATGTTCAGTATCAAAAGTATCGCTTCTTATGGTCATAACTTTCACATTGCCAAGCTGGGACTTGGTCCCAAAAGCAAGCAGCACCCTCAGACCCTACACCCTAAGCTATTGAGGGATAAGAACATACATCGAGAAGAAGGGTTCGCTCCCCCGCAGGGCGCGAGGGAGGCTGCACAGATGGCAGTAGCCTCAGCACAGACTGTTTTTTTGGGGGTGCATATTGTTTGGAGGGGGGATCCTAAGAATGGGTGAAGCTGAAGACCGTGAGGATATCTGTGGGGAGTACAATGCAAAGCGACTTTGGAGGTCCCAAGTTTGAGAACCTTCTTTTTGAAGCTGAAGTTTGAGGATGAAGGATGAGAAATTTCAGCCCATAGTCTTGGGTTTCATTTGAGGATTCCTTACATTGGAGGACTTGGCCTGGGTGTATGTGTAGGTTGTAAGGGGAGGTTATAAGGATCCCGATTGAACTGTTGGCTTTATGTAGCGGCAGTAGCAGTGGCGTCAGCAGTAGCAGTGGCAGCAATAGCAGCAGCACTGTATTATTCGGGTTGGGTTTACCAAAGTCCTCAGAATAGAACTTGTGCATTGTGGTTAGGGTCTCAAGGTTAAGGATGGGGCTGAGGGCTTTGAGTGCACAAGTCATGAGCTCGCACGACTCATGTGCTCGAGCATGGGAAGGGAGTTCAATTTCCGCTTGCACGAGAAGAGGTGTCGCTGTTTTCATAAGCTTGGCAGCAACATTTGATGTTACCTTTCTTTGGGGTCTGGGTGTCATAGCAGATTCATTTGATGGCACCGCACATCGGGTATGTAGAATGTAGAAAATCCAACGACTCCTAATGTGAGCCTTACGTCAAGCTTGCAGACGGGTTTTCAGCTTGTGTCTTGTCAAGTAGAATTTCTCAAAATATTGGTGCCCTTCTGGACTCTAAGGGTATGTGGGAATCGCGGGTCCCACATTTGTGGTCAATTTTGGCAGTTGAAAAGCACATTTCTACTTCCTTGGAGGCTATGCCCATCTTCAGACAGCAGCAAGCTTAGCCCTCAAGCTTCAAAAGCCCTAAGCATTACAATCCTGCTACCTTTTCCTGTTGCCCAAATCTCGAACAGCTGCGTTGCCCTGACATCTGCCTGTTGGATCAGGCACGGCCTGTGCTACAGCTGAGCGGCGCCACAGCCTTAAGATTACAGATTGGTATAGGGGATTGTCAACTTGATTGGTTTTTGGGGCTCCGCCCGGCCCACAGTACGGGCCCTAGTACTTTTGGACAATCCCAAGAGCGACAAAGCATAATGTGGGATGATCTCGCGGAGCTTGACCAACAAGTGTCACAGACAAGACTGATAGTCACCACACTGGCGCGGATCATTGTCTGCAAACGGTGTGTGATTTCGACAGGTATGCTTATGGGAATGTCCAACCGATGAACCCTCAAGCAATTTAGAATGTGTTCTGACCTGCGCCATTGTTGGTACCGTCTAGTGTTAGTTTTTATAGCATATGAGAACCCAGTAAGGATTCTGAAGCCATAATTTCGAATAGTATCTGACAAAGCAAGCAGGTTTAGGGGCATGAGCGCTTAGATCTTGAACCTGCGCCTTGGATGTGTCTCCAATATCTCTATCTTAGCCGAAACGTCCCACAATTTTCTGGCAGCATTGTTCAAGAGAATTCCTTTTGATATTACAAGTCCTAAATGACCCTGAATACTTAAACAAAGACTACACTGTGGAAAGTAGGAGAGTCTACAAGAAAAAGCTAATTCAGGATGTTGGGTCTCAACACTAAGCTCACTTGGAGGGGGGTCATGGGGACTTAGTAACTCGGTTAATAACCCCTATAAGCCATACAATAGCCGCCCATCATCCCCATTATTCACCTACTCACTAAGTCCCCCTGACCCTGAACCCTAAACCCGAAATACTATAGTAGTTTCCATTTTCTCCTCCACGATCCCCATTATTAACCTACTTACTAAGTCCCCATGACCCTCCAAGCAAGCAAGGCCGAAATGACAGAACCCATCGTTCTCGAGCCAGACGAACCAGGACTGGCCAAACAAGCTCTAGTAGCCAAAGTCTGAATTCCTTCAGGGGCTACATAGGTGATTATATGGGGGAGTGCTATAAGGGGTCATGAAGGGGGAAACTAGGAGTTTAGACCGTGTCTCAAAAGAAGTTTGATCTCAAGCTTCTTTGCGGAAATTGTTTGGGGTTCCTGTAGGTCTAAACGGGAAAACAGGGGGACATCATGCTGAATAACGGCCAGTTTGGGAACTGGAACTTTGATCAACTACCAAATAGTTCATGTCCTGAACTTCTTACCTGCCCCGGCTGTAAACATGTCCCGCTCTTTTTGGGACTCGCCCACAGCCTCTACCAGCCCCTCACCCTGCCTCAAGCTAACGTTAAGCCTCATTTAGCCCCTTCTGAAACAGGACTGGGGCTAAGGATCAATGAGATATAGTCTGAACTCCTTCAAGGGGGTTACATAGGTGATTATATGGGGGTGTACTATAGGGGTTGCAAAGGGGGGACTGGGACTGGGGCAGGGCAGACATTGCACCAGGACCTGACGATGCCGCGGGGGAGGGTGCCGAGGGTACTGGGGAGCCAGACTTGGCTGCAGAAGGCGGGACGTTTGGCAAATGAGGGTTTAGGGTTTAGGGGTTATAGCGGGATAATGGAAAAGAAAATGGAAACTACTATAGTATTTAGGGTTTAGGGTTTAGGGAATATAGTCCCCCTGAAAGAAGATAGAATATAGGGGTTATATAGGGATAATAGAAAAGAAAATGGAAAGTACTATAGTGGGTTTAGGGTGAGGGTTGGGCTTGGGTTTTTGTGTTTGCCTCTTGTGGCTTGGGAGTTGGGCTTCCAGAAGTTGAGCGGAGGAGAGTGTACATGTTGTGGGGTGGCTACGTTCTAGAGGGGGCCCTCTTACCTCAAGATTTCCCACTGGAGTCTTTCTTGCTCCCCGATGTCTCTTACCTTCCCAAATGTGCAATTGCACTTAAACCTTTGAAAGCCATGCAGCCTATCAGCTGGGAAGAAAGCCTGTGGCCGACAGCGCAGGAGCCGGTGATGCGGGGGCAATGGATGCTGAGGGAGCTGAGCCAACAGCCACGGGGGAGTCAATTTCAGGCAAGCGCGGTTAGGAGCTTCAGATGGTTTTAAGGCTCGGGGAGTAGGGCTGCAAATTTCTGACCTATGATGGATCATCTGGGATGCACTCACGTAACGGGTTCCAGCTCGCATAAAGCCTTGAAGCAATGCGAGACCTGCATTAGCGTAAGATTGCCGACCAAAAGCCAGAACCAGCAACACGGATGACGCTCCGCGCAATCTTGTGGTGACCAAGAATAGCGGAGTTCCCCTTTCGAGTCCTATAGCACGACGTTCAGTTGCTTATTTTGGTCCCCAAATTTGTGAATTCTGAGCCAGGACCTGGGGAAGCAGCAGAGGAGGCTTCCTCAGAGGCGCAAGAGCCAGCACTGGCAGAGTCGAATGGCGCAGGCTGGCAGGGCTGGGTAGGTAGCCACATGTGCCCATGAGTTGTGTCAAAAGGATCTAACACAGGCACCTGAGCCCTGAGATGTGTGAGGGCTCTTGGCTCCCGGTGTTCTACATTTCAAGTGGAGAAGAATCACACAAAACCCTCTTGGGACTTGGTGACACATTTCCAGCACAGGACCAGAAGAGGCTGCGGAAATGGATTGCACCGAGGGAGCTGAGGAGCCCGCAGCCGTCGCAGAGCCGAGTGGCGCAGGAACGGGAGATCCAACGGGTGTTTCCAGTTCTCCTTGAGGGTTACAGGCTTGCAGAGGCATTTGAGCTTGGTGAGCAGGCCCATGAAGGAGCAGAAACCATCAGTTTTTGTGACGGCTACCCCTATAGTTAGTGCGGAAGTGTACCGTGAGGCTGTTCAGGTTCACAACTCCTGCATCCTTTTGAAAATATGCAGGATCCGGTGACGCTGGAGCAGAGGAGCCAGCCAACACGGTGACCACAGAGAGCACGAACATTGACGGCGACAGTGGTGAATCTCAAGGCTTCCCTGGGGTTAGAGGCATCCCTGTTAAACAACAAAGCAAGCCCTGCAACCGATGCGCCCTGCTCATCTGGGCCTGTGAATTATCAGGACCTGCGGTGTCATACGGTGACTTCTCAAAAGAGAGGGCCGTCAGGGAAGCGGATTCCGGGGGCTCATAGGGTTAACGTTAAGCAAGTCCCATACAGCATCCTATGCTTACGAGAAGTGGCTTTAAACAGCCCAGGCCCTAATCAGACGTTGACAGTGAATTACTTCCTTTCAAAGACCTCCAATCAAATGCCTCTTTTTTTGTTTACTTGACTTCAGAAGAAGCCTCCAAACAGAGGCTTCCCTTTCCAAACTGCCTTGTCCGCCAAAGCTTGCAGGCACTGCCCTGCAAAGCTCCTCAGCAGAGCTCTGGGAGTTGGTTGTCTGAGTCTCCACGGAGTTACAGTTGGGAGCGGTCTAGGTGTCTTGTGCCAGTTCCGACAATTCATTTCAGGGGAAATGTTCGGTGTGAAGATCAGGAATGGATGGTTGATTTCACGACCTAGCAGGGATACTTATGATGCGGGTTTTAAGAGGTTAAGGGGGCGCTATCGAAGCGCAATGGGGGGGAGCTGAGCATGTCCCGGCATTGCCGTCCACTAGTATTCCAAGCCCTGAAAGTAGAAATACACATGCTCAGGAGTATGAAGCTTCAACCATGCACAAGTATCAGTTTGCAGCCATGTAACAATTCGGTTGCTGTTGAGGAACTTAATTCAGTTAACATAGTACGGATAGTAAATGATGGCCCGTCCATATTGTACTAATGTTACACCCTTAACAGCAACCCAGACAAGCAGTATATAGCAGCCCACTAATGCTACCAACCTAAAGCCGGAGAGAGAAGCCACGGAACCGAAAATCCTTCAGTCTCCCCGAAGCCCCGAGCTTCTACATCAGTAGTTCAGCTTGTAGCCTATAGTACTACTGAGGATACTGCATGACCTCGTAGTCCCCCCTAAGTAGATAGAATATGGCTTTGGGAATATTAGAATAAGATCCCCATATACCCCATATTCTATCTACTTAAGGGGGACTATAGTATACCATACTTGCAGAGGTAGAAGATACCTGGGGTCAGGTAGGAGTTTTAGTATCCGCTGTATGTACTATAGGCTTCGAGGCCTAGAGCCGGCCAAGAGCCTACACACAAGAATTATTGTTACCACTTACGTGGACCCCCCACCCAGTAATAGTGACTATAAGGGATAATAGGGACTATATTAGGGTCCTCTTATATTTTTGTTATACCACTATTACAGGGTGGGGGGTCCTCCTAAGTTACCTACCACTATGGCCATCCTCTGGCTCAACCTTCAAGGCCCCAATATCATATTGGGTGGTTGTCAAACTTATGGTCCCATTTTGGGTACCCTAAATATTAGGTGCCGTATTATAATAGGGATCCAAAAAAGGACCATAATTTTGACAACCACCCATGTCGATGATCTTTGCTTGCCATTATGGCCTAGTCCTCTCCCACCTGGGTCACAGTTCAACCTCCTGTTCGCTTTCTAATTAGAACTCAGCCAATAAGGAATATGAATTTCTGAGACTTTTCGAATCCCAAGACGGAAACAGCTACGCTCTAATGCCGGGACACGCCGCACTGCAGCGCAGTGCTGGGGGAACCTTGACCTGCCGGGAGCCCGCGGGCAAACGCTGCTGGAAGAAAATGCCCAGGGCTGCTGTGTGCCTTTAGCTAACCCTGCGTGCCTTTAGCTAACCAAGTGGGTAAAGATATTTACCCCAATTGTTTACTATTTTCCCCAATTGGGGAAAATTGTTTTTCCCCAGTTGGATAGGGTTCAGCAAGCAATTAAAGGGGAGTTGCATAGAAGGGGGTGCTGTTCCGGATGTGTTTTGGTGGGGCCGGTTCAGGTTGGTAAGGTTGAAGAGCGGATGAGGGGTTGAAAGATCTATCAGGCTTTCCAGCTTGCCTCGCTCGTTGGGGAAGCCGAGGCAATAGCTGTAGAGTGTAGGGGCAGAAGCAGGCAACAAGGCGTCCTGGAGCCATCGGGTAGGATTAAGTCGGGGAAGTGTGGAGCAGAGTGGCTTGGAGACATGTGAGGACTTCGATTTGGGAACTTGATGGGCGGGTGAAGTATTTCTCTGGATGCAGTCATGACATCCCAGAAGACGCGTTCAAGGGCTTTTGTGCAAGAACCTCTCCCTCTTGCCTCAATCCGGTCGGTCTCCGTGGCTCTTGCCAGCACATAATGTAGCAAGAGCCATTGGAAAAGAGAGGATGTTTGTCATAGAAGTGTGGAATCGTCTGCAAGCCACCTTACATACAGAAGATCTGAATGAGTATTGCGAGTCAACGGTCAGCTTCAGGATTTCAGCTTCCTTCGAGCTTGGGGCTCCGCGGTGTAGTCGCAACCCTGGCGCACTCCTTCGGCTCAAAGTAGGAGGGGGCAGGGCCAGATGGCTCGGGGGGGCCAAGATGATGCCAAGCCGTCAGGTACATAACTGTGATCATCCACAGAGGGCTTTAGGTGGGCAGGTGGGCATCCAGGAGCCCAGGGTGTTTCCCAAAACCAGCTAGAAACCTTCAGCGCCATCTGTGAGAACTTATACAGGTTGCGGTTGTAATGCTGACACGCATCAAGGAAGACTCAAAATATCAGAGCAGCAACTGAGCCCCTTGCAAGCCTGCCAGCTCCCAGCGGGCGCTCTTGTATATGGCCGCCGCAGCATGATGCTCCCTGACAGCCCCAAAGCAGAGGCATTGGCTACTTTGCTTTGCACCGTTTTCTTCCAGAGCCTCCAAAACCTCTTGATGTGCCCCACTCCTTTGACCAAGCTTGATGGGATCCCCTGAGACCAAACTCTACGAGAGGCCCGCTTCGTTGAGCGCCTACACCAGCCTTGCGAGAACTCCAAGCTGCCGGAGCGGGGCTGCCATGGAGATTTGTAGATGCGCGTGTCAGGTTTGCAGTTTGCAGGAGCAGTTTCCATGGTAATCCCATCCTGCTCGTAGAGGCCGTTACAGGACGGATGCAGTATCCAAGGCGGAGGTCTCGAATTTGCAGGCTCCACCGACCCATGAGCTTGCAAGTCGCAAGCTCCAATTTCTTAAGATTCATATCGAAGATCTTTCAAAATCAACCTGGGAATCTAAGGCAACTACATGGGGTCCCAAAGAGTGACCTGGCATAAGCCGCATATTTAACTCCCCATAACTATATAAGTACAACCCTTACGTACCCCTTATGTTGACTCCCGCAACACGAGCTCCCTTCACTTCATGTTGTTGCCCTTAAAGAAATTAAACATCCCCACGTTTAGTGAAATCCGTATTTGACCTAGGCGTAGGCCAAGCATGCGTGCCCAATATGCGTCTGTCCCAGAACCAGCAATTGGCACAAATACTTAAGCTGCCAGATCCTCCAAGCCCATCGTGGAAGAAGTCGGAAGAAGTCGGGCATGTCTTTTTGAATTCATGTATGGGTGCCCTTGCGGCGCGCTTCTCAAACACGGGTTCCTCGGAAGGCTTCAAATCGAAATGAAAGCCTCAAACAGGAAGGCAAGGCGTTGAGAAACTCAGGCCCGAGCGGCATGATCTAGGTAAAACCCCTCCAAAAACCAAAACATTGAATGGATCGAGCATCCCTAAACCTGAACCCAGATAGCAATCCATATTCCCAAAATGGCTCATGTCATCCCTGCAACATCAAGAAAGCACCCCACCTTTTCGGAGCAACCACCCTGAGGAGCTGAGCCGGTGCCTCTCAGACCTTTGCGTAGCAAGAGGTCGAGGCTGGGGCAGATTCTCTCAACGCCATATTGGCCGTTGATGTACGTATATTATGAATATCTGTAGGATGCCATTCAGGAATTAGATCTGGCTTCTTTCGGGAATTAGATCATGCTTCTTTTAAGCTAATCACATATTGCTGAGAACAAATGGAACACAAAAGATGGAAAGTAAAATGTGGCAGCGCTTTTTCCTTGGTCCACAAATCCAAACGCCTCCCGCGTACATGATGACCCAGCAGGATGGACTTGCTCCCTCTCTCTCTCTCTCTCTCTCTCTGACTTTGAGTTCAGTACTCCTCCACCAAGCGAGCGCCTTTCAAGTCTTTCTAGCTGGCGACCACATATGGGCCCAGGCACATCAGCTGTTTGAGCCAAAGTTGTGGCCTTTCAAAACATGCGCTCCTTGTGCCATAACTTCTGCTCCTTGTTTCCTCTTTAAAAGTTCATGTATACCGCAACACTCTGCGTATGTCCTCATGGAGCACTAATTACGCAAGATTCAAAGCTTCGCCAGGCTCACCACCGCCCCGACGTGCGCCCCAAGCGATCGGTGAGTATGTGGGAGGTGCCTTGGCGAGACGTGATCCTGTGACAAATTGAATCCAAGTCTGCAAGTATCCTCCACAAGAGTCATGATGCTGTACTAGCAGCTTGGTTTTCAAAGATACCAATTCCCCATATGATTTCCTCAACCATTCAAGGCTGTGGATGCATGCATGCTAAGGCACCAAGCGCTGGCGCTTTCGGCCTGTCCAGGCCAGCTGCAAACAAGGAGCGTTTTTTCAGGTATGGCTTTCCGATTTGAGCTTTGGAGCATACCTTCACCCAGTGGAAAGTGAAACACGTGGCTGTCAGCGGAGAAGCCTACAAGACGCGCTTCTTTGGTGCTTGGGCTGACAGCATTCGGGAGGTTTTGCGGCAGTGTCAACTTTGCTACAAAATTAGGCCAACATAGTTCTGCACCTACGGTAGCACATGCAGACAGCAGACCTAGGACACCATGCATGGTACCAAGGACGCCTAGACTCATTCATGCATTTGCGAAGGGAGTTTTGACTAGCACTTTCTTGGGAGTTGAGCGCAAGGATGCCTTAGAAGGACCCCCTCACCTCAAAGAGCTACATCTGATTGCATGCCACAGGCTCGGCCGCGCGGCAGTGAAAGAAAGCCGCAGACTTGCGAAAGGGTACGGGGCCTACATTTGGGATCTTAGAATCACCGAGGATTGCTGTTTTCGATCATCATCTCAAACTTGGGCCGCATCATCGCAACGTGGAAAACCCACGTGTCCCTATGAATGGGCTGCCAGTGTGTTTGCTACACTGTCATCTCAAACAAGCACACAATTTGTAGGATAAGCAGAAAACATACATAAGCTCAAGATAGTAGGACAGGTGAGCTGATCCAAAATGGGCACTTGCAAACCATGGATGCTGGACGCAAACCACGGATGCTGGACAGACACTACCCGCGCCAAAGTGTTAGCTGAAGGCCATGCACCCGCTGACGGCAGCCCGGTGGGATATGAAGAGCAAGAGCGAGTCCGACCTGGACTGGGTTGCATTGCAATGGATGCACAGACATTAAGCTCGTGCCCACCCAGTTCGGAGGTTTGCCTGTAGTGCAAGACTTTGAGGGTAGAGATCATCAGGACAGTGGTCTTGCAGCCTAAGCATGTACAGGGAAAAAGGGAGATGCTAGAATAATCTTTTCCCCCTAGCATTAAAGGGCTCCACCCCTGATGTAAATACTCCGAACCGTATTTGATTTTAGAGCGGGGGGTGTATTTATGGTACGGCACGAACGGGGAGGGGGGGAATATAGAATAAGGTCCTATTGACATAGAAGGTAAAAGCGTTTTCCATTTGAGAAAATCAAGCATGAAACCGAATAAATCGAATTAAGATTCAAGATCATAATAAATCCACTTAAATCAAAGTAAAAGCCATGAACAATTCAACAAAAAATCTCATGACAGTCTAGATTAAAACCAATTTAAGATTACAATCAAGTAAAAGCTGTGTAAAAACTGCTGACAAACTAATGAGAGACAATGTAACTACGCAACAGGCCCAACTAAACTCGCATTCAGATTCTACTTACATTCCTTTACAAAGGCCATCCAAAACCATCCAAGTCTAGGAAATCAAGAAGATCCATGATCCTAAAGAGTCGCCCTCTAATTCACAGGATCCCTGCCATAATTAACTTTAGTCGTGGCCATTTCAAACGTAGTCTTGGGGGCGGATTTCAGACTTAGGAATTCTGGGGACCCCGTATTTCATATTAGGGCAGATCTAGGGAGGGGAAGTGATTGAGACGCAGCCATGCTGCATGTTGGTGAGGCGAGAGTCCCTTCAACCCTAGCAAGCACAGTGTACGGTTAGCCCTTGCTACACCCTCTGCGTCTGGGAGCTACTCCGCGCAGTTTATGTTTCTCTGCCACTGGCCGAGAACAGGTGCTGACTTATTGAAGCCAGGAACTCAGACAGCGTAATGTGCTAGGCCCGTCAATCGGATTTGGTCGGATGCCTGTCTGCCAGCTCAGAATTCGAAATTGAAAGTCTCCTCGCTGAAAGGAGCTGAAGCGCTATGGCTATCAACGTGGGCTACCCCGCATCAAAGGCTTGGCTAGGGCTGCAGCTAGTGTCGTTGAAGGCCTGCATTACATCCCCAGCATTGACTTGTACCAACATCCCCCAAAGGGTTGTCAGCTGCAATCAGGCGGGCAGAATGCCCAATCTCGCTTCGCCGACATCGTGCCATGGCTCTCACATGATCCTAACCATGTTTTGCTGTTAGAACACATGGGAAGTGACTTTCTGAGTTCAATTGCTGGCATTTTTGAGACCGCAAGCATTTGTCAAACATGCTCCATCCTGGCGTGGCCGGAATGACAACCGCAGCTGCATGTCAAGCTGGAAGACACTGCATTCGTGCATGACTGCAGCTGTGGGGACTCGACCCCAGCTATCACGGCTACCCAAGCTGCTCAGCACCATTTCACGTTTTTGTACTTCCTCGTCAAAGCTCCAGCCTGTCCCAAAGAAACAGGCAAAAAAAGATCAGGCATTGCAGCGGCTGCAAGGCCACGCAGCGTCCCTCGGTGGTCATTGTTTGTCTGCCGAATATCTGAACAACCACACCAAGATGCGGTGGCAGTGTCGGGAAGGGCACACGTGGCTCGCAACTTCTCATTCAGTTCTTGTCAATGAAAGCTGGTGTCCAGAATGTGCTTGGAGTAGAGCGCGACTCGGGTTGCATCGGTTGAAGGATCATGCGCAGACGTTGGGTGGGCAATGCCTCGCCACTGCCTACACAAGCTGCAGGGCCAAAGTTGGCTGGCGATGCAGGTCTGGGCATGAGTGGTACGCTACCCCTACCAATGTTCTGCACAATAAGTCTTGGTGCCCAGAATGTGCTAACGAATCCAAGCGTGGGACACAAAAAGGACAGCAAGTCCGTAGGAAGCTAACACTGCAAGACATGCACGATCATGCTGCCAAGCTGGGAGGGCGATGTCTAGCAAGCCACTACGAGAGTGTGAAGGCAAAGCTTTCTTGGCAATGCAAGCATGGCCACACTTGGAAAGCGATGGCTAGCAATGTGCTGTACAGGAATAGCTGGTGCCCGCAGTGTGCCGTGACTGGGCCTCTTGGGATCAAGCCATTGCAAGATCATGCTGCGGCTTTAGGCGGGCAGTGCCTCGCAGTCGAATACAAAAATGTCAAGTTCACAGTGATGTGGCGCTGCAGCAATGGCCATGAATGGCAGGCCACACCAAAAAATGTCCTGCATTCAGGGTCCTGGTGCCCCAAGTGTGCTAAAAATGCTCCCATCGGGTTGCAGCGTGTCCAGGATCACGCCATATCCCTCGGCGGACAGTGCCTTACCACAACCTACCGGAACTCGCATCAGAAGCTGACCTGGACTTGCAGGTTTGGTCATAGCTGGAGTGCCTCTGCCGGCAGCGTTCTCTACAATGGCAGCTGGTGTCCAACATGCGCAGCAACCATATGGAAGACAGAGGCAGAGGTTCGGCGGATTTTCGAAACGATCTTCTTCCCGGCAGCATTCGATTCATGTTTTCCCGATTTCTTGGCAGGCCTGCAGCTGGACGGATACTGCGCGGCAATGCGGCTGGCTTTTGAGTACCATGGAGAACAGCACTACGACGCTGATAGCTATTTCCATTCCAGAGACCCCACAAGTTTCAAGAGGCAGCAGGAGAGAGATGCAGCGAAGGTGGAACGTTGCCAACGGGCGGGTGTGCGACTGATGGTCGTTCCATATTTTGTCCGCGATAAATGGACATTCGTGAAGTTGGCGTTGCTACAATGGTTTACCATCGCACGGGTGAATCCAATCATGCTCAGTAGCCACTAAACTGGCCTCGAGGGCAACCTCAAGTGGCGGCTCCAGAGTGAAAGGTGCAGTGAAAAGGCAGGGGCAAAAGCGAATGTAGATTGGTGTGGTCTGCAGGCTGTAGTTCGACTAGGGCCCTTAATGGCTAATGTTGATCCTCGCGGGCTTCAGCTTCTGAATGTGTAGCAGCCAGCAGTCAAACAAGAGATAAAGCTAACTTGACCTCTACAACCTTGAGACTGCCGCTCAGAAATCTGTCCCAAAACCCAAATATCCTAAGCAGCATCAGTCCCAAAACACACTCCACCCCTTCACTACAAACCTCATGGTCAATTCCAGCCCAGGTTCCACCGGAGTGGCTCGCCTTCCAGGGCAACTTTGAGCCTCCAACGAAGCCCAAAGCCCAGGCCCATGTGGCTGCCTGACATGACAGATGGTCATTTTCCCCAAGAATCACGACACTCCTGCCCCCTAGTAAGATGTGGAACTCCAAGGGAAGAGTGAGTATGATGTAGTGAGGGAGGATTGCCACTGGTCGGGGCGGTGGTTGCCGTAGGCCGTCACCTATGCAGAGCATGTGGAAGAAAAAGCTATCACCTATAAATCCCCCCATGGCTTTTCGCGGTGTTGGATACTGGCAAGCCTCCAATCCTCCAATGGTCTTGTGCTGAACGCATCATAGCACACGTTACAGGCGTCGAAAATCTTGACCCGTGACAGGTAAGCCCCCGCATGAAGAACTCCAAGGCTGAGCGCAAGGCCGGGTGATGGACATGGCTTGGGTACTGCCCCCACCCTGTACCAGTTGGATAATATTCAATATATGGTTATATATAGCCCTTCATGTGACCCCTAATATAGACTGTTACAAGGAGGGGGCAGTTCACAGGACATGGCACGCTTTCAGATTTGCAGCCCCTCTTCTACTTCAGGCTTGCGGCTTGAAACAGCGAAATGGTTGCAGGGTTTCAGCAATACATGTTCAACTTCTATACCTAGGTTACTACAAGCACGAAGACGAACCCCTTGATGCTTTTCCGAGATAGTACTTTTGGGCACTTTCGGGCAAGTAGCCTGGCCTTCGGTGTTGTGGTGATAAAGACAACAGCAATAACAGCAGTACCTATGTATATACTTATCAATAAGAACACTAATATTCATGATAGTTGGTATGCATACTAGACATGGTAATAACAGAAATAATGTCAGCAATAGTGACAATTCAAGTTAGGAACTGGCCCCTAAACCCTAAACCTTAACCGCCTTTCAGCTTCTTTTTTGTCAAGTTCTGGCCGTCAAGTTCAGGTGGAGCTGCAGACGATGGATCACATTCGGGTCTTGCACTACGAGGCAGGCGATTTGATGTGTGTGTCTCATCAGGCAGAAGAGAGGGTGCAAAGATTCAGAGCTCAGGGTTTGCTAGACCATTTGTTGCAGCTTTCGTGTGGGACAGAAGTGTGGAACCCAGGCACCCCCACATGAGAAGCAAAAAGATATTTCAAGGCATGGCTAGCACTTTTAGAGCTTCAGATCAGGGCTAGGCAGCGTCCATGATCTTTGTTCAACTGGCATGGGGCAGCTGGAGAGGGCAGGGATTGCAACGTGAGGTTTTCAGGGTTTAGGGCTTAGGGTCCTCCAGCCCATCCTGGAGATTGGAACGCCCGGCAAAGGTCCCGCGCTGCAGTTTGCAAGAGTTTATTCTGCTCCGCACTTGCCTCGACCAGTAACCCCCCACCAAGTATTTTCCAGAAAAATGAGTTTATGGGAGTGAGCCCAGCTCTTCTGAGCTGCTTCACATGCTAAACATAAAGGTTTCCGGCAAGATGTCATAATGGTGTTTTTCTGACGGTTGCATTGTTGATCCTGGTACAACGTCTGTGGAACGCTTCTTGGCCTGGAGGATTCTCGCACACGCGGCCGCTTGGTCGTCCAGCGCTGGCGCCCCTCTGCTGCATGTGCATGGGTCTTGTGTGCATGCATGCCAGAGCTGGTACCAAATCAATTGTGCCTACACTCACAGAACACGGACGGGGACCTCTCAGGAAGAATGCATAGTTCTGTGCTACGAGGGCTACATGGGAGCTGGCACGGCAAGTATTACCTCGGTTTATGCTTGCCAGACAGTCAAACGAACCAAGGAAAAGGACACGCAGACTTGACGGCTTCCTCCTGAGTTGCAATGCCCTAGGATTCTCTGCGGACGGGCTGACCATCTGAATCACACGTCCCATATGACATTAACTGGCCCCGTCCAAACACACAAGGATTTCTGTCAGGAGTATGGTGCTCTGCCGAAGTGCCAGGATTCCAAAGAGCCTGCCTACTGCAGACATGAAAGTGCGTCTCAGGTGCCCATTGTGGAAACCAAGGGACCTGCAGACGGATGCCCGGGAGGGCAATGGCAAGAAGGCTCCCAAAATGTTGGGTCTGCCTCAAAAGCAGTTTTCTCAGGGATCTCCAAGGCCTATACCGATGCTAGTAGAGCAGTTGTAACGATTCCAAGATAGCGTTTACAATAGTGACGTGGGCAACCGTGAGAAAACGACCCAAAACAAAAAAAAAAAACTCAGATGAATACTGGCGCACTATGCCCTACGTATCTTAGGGGTACTAGGAAATAATCTTTACTTTTTCCTTGTTATAATCCTAAGGGACAGCAAAAGCTATAAGTTTTGCTATGGTTCCAAGTTCCACAATGGTATCCCTGCGTGTGGCGCACAAGCATGCAATTTCATCATCGATTGGGCAGTGGAAGCTACGCGAAGGCAGGCAGGTACCTAATGAAACGATCGATTGGACAGTTGTCCCGTGCTCCTGGCAATCATATATGGATAATGGAAAAAAGAAAATGGAACCTACAGGGATGATAGGGGTTATATATGGATTATAGGGGAACTACTATAGCATAATTTTGAAGGCGCCTATGGCCTAACGCGAAATGAAGGCATGTCTCTGAAGTTGGAAAGCCAACAAATGGCGAAGGTTGGCCAATGATCATGTAGAATCCTGAATGCCAATACTATTCCCTGATAGCCCTTACTACAAGGTAATGTTAGACCCATGATTAATAAACCCCCTCCTTCTAAGGGCCTTAATAGCAGGATCCCTGGTATAGTCCCCATTAAGCGGAGCGGTTTATTAATCGGGTGTCTACATTAGAGTCCTTAAGTTCTGCGCCATGACTCCTCGCCTTTCAGGGCTCCGCAACACGGTCTGCGACAACCTCCTCACGTTTTCCGGCGTGCTGTGAACGCAGGCCGGCGCATAGGACTATCACAATGGCAAAGACTGTTGAGGTTTTGGAGGTTGGTTCTCTGGGTTGCTGTTACGGAACTTGGATTTAAGTTGCCATGATGGATATATATATATACATATAGTAAATAATAGGTTCCGAAGTATAGTAACTTGAATTATTTTCCTTAACAGCAAGCCAGTTTTTGGCACATCTGGTTTATAGGCAGTGTCAAGCAGATCAGCTGCAGCTTTCTTTGTGCTTGCGGTGCATTTCTCCTAAAAGTAAACCCTAAACCGTAAGCCCAAACCCCACCATCTCTTTCCTTTGGTAGCTTGGCAGGTGCGCGGTTCCGGGCCATGGTGCTGTTGATGGAGGAAATCTTGCACCACCTTAGTCCCTAAAGTCCTAGAAATTACAATAATTTAGGGCCGCTAGGTGGTGCAAGAGTTCCTCCATCAACAGTATGGAAGAGCAGGGAGGTGAAACGAACCGATCTTGAACCAAGAGGTCTTCTAGGGCAGTCAAAGGAGTTGGCAAAGGCAACCAGCTGTATTCTAAGTGCAAACAGTAGCGATGGGTTCTGCAGGTTTTGCACAAACAAGGATCGCAGCAATCAACCCATTGCAACTGACAGCCTTCAAACCTGTAGAGCACCGTCTTCTTCTGCTTTGGTGTCCTGCAGATAAGAACTCCCAGGAATCTCAGCGAGGAAAGAGGGCATGCAGAGGGCATGAGATCCTGACACAACATGTTGATGGTATCATGACCATAACCCTCAGAATTTTTTGTGGATGGTACCCAAGGCGCATTCCTTCGTTACCCATTGGGTCTCCGGCAGCAAAGGCAAGACTGCCCCTCTGAACCGCCGGCAGTGGGCTCGTGGCGGAAGGGACTTGGATACGCGTCTGGAGTCTGTGAAGCGTGAACAAGGTTGCATCAAGATTAGTAAGCATCATGCTTCATGACTGACACTAAAGATGCCATAACAGGCACACAAGGCTTATCAACACTTTAAACCTTTTAGAGGTTCTGATGCTTTGGTGTGGCAGCTATGCTTTTGCAATCTGTTGCATCTGGAAATTCTGAGCAGAGGTGGTCAGCACAGATTCCAAGCGATTGGCATTAGCATCCTCGGATGTCGCTGAATGCCAGTCGGCTAAGCCGATGGTTCAAAACTGGTGCCGAGGAAAGTGGTCGCTAATCCAGGTGCCTTAAGAATGCCCTAGAGTGCTTTGCAAGATCCACATTTTGAGGATTCCATTATTTGGTGGTTGAAAGCAGGCCCCTTTTCAACAACATACTCCACAAACTCCTTGAGTACTGCACGTTCCCCAAGTAGCATTCATCAAGCTGCCGCTGCATACTGAGGTTCCGTATGTCCACACCCGAATGACGAGAAGCAGGATCCTGGAACCCCAAAACAAGAGGGTTTCTGCCAAAATGTCGATGGAAACCTTAAAGATGGCCCTTGCAAAGAGAGGAACACCAAATCCATCACATAAACACCGATATCTGGAGTTTCTGATGCTCCCATTCTTGAGCCCTAAAGGGGGCTTCGCTCTTCTGGCCCCGGCACCCATGCGAGTGTAGGTCTAGGTTTCAGCGGTTTGACCCAAGCAGCTGCATGCTGCCAAGCAGCATGCAGCTCTTGTTGGGAAGAAGCTTAAGTCCGGGGTGGGGGAGCGGATCCATACAATGAATACTTTCAATGTATGTGTGTACAAATGTAGGTACATGTGCAGGTATACTCTACTAATCATGCTTCTATTCACCTCTCCACCCCGCTTGAGCACCATTAAGTTCTGGGAAGAAGCCTAAAGTTACGCAGCTTGCAGGCAGTTGTTGACGTGTCTCGTTGGATTACCTGACGGATCCTTTTTGGGTAAGCATCCTGGTGATGCAGCCCCAGCAGCTTTTCTGCAGGAAGCCTTTCAGAACTGGTAAATACATGGCAAGCTATGGGAGATGCGTCCTGTTGTTCTCCGTGCGCAAGGGCAATGCTTTGGACACTTACCTCTTTATTGGCGACCAGCTTTTTGATTTCGTGCAAACAAAGTCTTTGTTGAGAGCTTGCGCTCCTACTGCGCCAGAAACTAACCCTTATCCTTTGCATACTCAGAGAACGCTCGAAGCATGGGATCCATCTGGCATTGGTTTTTGGTCTATGACGTGAAAAGGCCCTA
Source organism: Symbiodinium pilosum (assembly GCA_905231905.1). Lineage (NCBI taxonomy): Eukaryota > Dinophyceae > Suessiales > Symbiodiniaceae > Symbiodinium > Symbiodinium pilosum. Next base: position 3,972 of record CAJNIZ010010446.1, on the reverse strand, counting down.
GCCTTGGACAAAGAAGCTTGAATCAGAACGAATAACTGATGATGAACATGCGTGAATTTAATGAATCCATGAAACCCACACAGGTTACCCAAACTGAACGCCGCACAGGATTCAACATTACGTAAAGGAAGCCTTATCCAGGTGGAGGGTTCTTCCCATTATTGGCAATTGACGTTGCAGCCGCCAACAGCGGCTGATTGCAGTCCCCTTTTGGGATCTGCCATGGAGATTGGCGGAGGTCAAGTTCAGGATGGATGCGTCGATTCTTGGTGGGATCCTGTTACATTCCTTTGGCGATATCAGTCTCACCGTCTATCGCTAGATATATATTAGTACAGAAATGTTTTCCCTGGATCATTTATTCTGTCATCTCGTGCATCCTCTTGTCAAGCTGACAGCACGGGTCAACGAGCTGTAGACAAGGGCAGGAGCAACAGAAACTCGAGAAGCAAAGGGGGGCGTTGCTTTTGGTTTCAGAGAATGGTGCAGAGGCCGGAAGGCCGTAGATTCTGTTGGGAGACCCTCCTTTGTAAAGGACCTTGCTCTAAGGGCAGCGGATCATGCCAGAATCTTAGCATGTTGTAGGCCGTCAGCGGGATCGCTGGAGTTAGGACGGGCTGTTCATGTGGTAGTTTCCATGAATAGGGGGACCCAATCTACACCCCATCATACAACAGTCTTCTATATATGGGGGACCACCATAAAGGGACCCCTAATTCTGACAAACCCCCATATGTGGGGTCCTGCCAGGACATTTCAAGATTGACACACAACCTCTGCTCAAGCTGAAGTGTGCTCACGCCCATGTCATGCCCAACCGAAGCAAGGAAAGAAGAAGCGCATAGATGCCAAGATTGAGGATGATGACAACCAAACGGGCCAGAGCATCAGCCTCCCAATTCTCTATCCTGAGCTGTCCCAACTTCACGCAAATCAGAGAGCAGACCTGCCTGACCTAAGACAAAGGCTACTCCGCAACAACTCTGCCACACCACCCAAGTTTTCATGACCGATCCTCAACATGCAGCAAGCTGCGCGCAAGACTTTTTCAGATTCAAGTTGGGATGCTACTTTGGCCCCACTGAAATGCCTGAAAAGTATACCTACCATGGCCCTGATCATCATCTTCGTAGGAAGAGACACCCCACCCCTTGCCCTTTTGCACGTAGCAGTCAGCCGCCAGCTGCAGGTGTCAAAGTCCTTGCCTGGCCGTAAGCCATGGCAACAGCTGCCCGGACGCTGCTGCGGCTCGGCGCTCAGAGGATTGAGGTCCAAGTGCGGGCTTCCCAAAATGGGGGGCACGGGGGTCCCTATAGTCCGTATACTATAGGGATGATATTACTTTGGGGTATATATTGGGGTCGTCCTATTTAGGAAACTACCAAGTTGAGGTTTCTTGCATCCATGTGGATGACAAAGATCAGCAGCAACCGCAGCCTTGGAGCCCTGCTAGCTGTGAAGTATACACGTTAATGAGCCACAGTATAGTCTAAACTCCTAGCTTCTAGCATCCACTTAATAACCCCTAGAATAGTCCACTATATAGTTCCCTGTATAAACCCCTCAAAGGAGTTTAGACTATAGCTTTCATGAGGTTCCAAGTCAGATGCTGCAGTATATCTCTTGGAGTCATGCATATGAGTCACGTTGTTTTCGCAGATGTTCCTTGCAATTCGAAGCCTTGGGACTTCTTAAGCTCCATGTCTTGCCGGAGCGTTATAGCTGATGACTCCTTCTGAATCCCATGCGGACGGGGTACAGCAGCAGAGTAGACACCCTGGCAGAGCTAAAGCAACGGAGACTTCCTAGAGATGGGGCATGCCCCAGTAAAGCGATGATCCCAAGTAGAAATGGTACATGGCTCAGAGAAGTTGAGCCCTGTGATGGGACTGAGTGGAGGGGAAATACATTTGGGGGTTTCCGACAATTCGGGGTACCTTATTGGGGGTCCCTATAATAAGGAATCATAGTATTTTTGGGGTCTATATTAGGGTCCCCTCATCTTGGGAAACTACCATTTCTCATCAGAAGGTTCTGGCGACCTCTCCAAGGTCTCTGAGGTTCTAAATGTGAAGTCTTAGATCTAACAGCAAAACATCCATGCCAAAGTCTTCTCGAGGATTGGTAGTTGGACATCAAGGGTATGATCAGGGGTTTTCTTTTGCGACATTTGCTTCATGTTTGATTCTGCCCCGACCAAACAGGCTAACGCCCTTTCAAGCGCGTTGCCGCTGCCAGATTGCAAAGTGCCCCACCCAAAAGAAGCAAAATCCAGGAGGTTCACCAGTTCCTCGCAAAACTCGTCCTCGGTTTCTTTCCTTTTTGAGTGATTCTTTAACCCTGCACAACCTTAATGCTATGAAGAGCATTCCCGAATTCAGCGCTTGGGCTGTTTGGGCAAGTCTCCAAAGCCCTCAAACTGAATGAGGCTGACTTTCCTTCTGCTCCTGGAGGCCGCAGAAGCAGGAATTGTTGGAGGGCTGTGGCTATATCGTCCGTAATCAATGTAGACCCATGATTAATAAACCCCCTCCCCTTAATAGGGATTATAATAGAGATCCTCATATTCAGGCCCTAAAAAGGAGAGGGTTTATTAATCAGGGGTCTACATGAAACCCTAAACCCTACTCATGGGTCTACATTAGGCAGCTTCAGGGTGTGGGAGCTTCGATTTGGAGATCCAGGACTTGGGGTTTCCTGGAACAAGGTCATACCCTTGCGGTTTAGTTTGGGGTTTAGGGTTTAGGGTTTGGGGTTTAGGGTTTAGGGTTTCATGTAGACCCCTGATTAATAAACCCCCTCCTTTCCAGGGCCTTAGCATTAGGATCCCTTTTGCAATCCCTATTATTGGGAGGTGGTTTAGTTTATTAGTCATGGGTCTGGGTTAGGGATGACTACCTTCCTTCCCTCAAGGGCCGGGGATAATTACAGGATAGGGTCCCAGTCGAAGGCAGTCATGCCAAGCACCGCCCACGCCAGATGTTTATTTTCCGCTTATTACACCCTTGGGGCGGCCTAGTTTAAGAGTGTTGTCTGCTTTCTTGTAAAACAACCTTTTCAAGTAGTTTGCATCGGAGATTCTTGAGAGATTGAGCTCATGGTTCCATGAAAGCAGGCTCCTTTGCCTTCTTGGGCCTCTGCAAAGCAGCCCACGGCGCCTTGGCGGAGCTTCATTTCTCAGATTAGCATCAGCCATACCCTCCTCACCCATGACAGGAAGAAGTTACATCATCTCTCCATCAGCCCCTTTAGTTTTCTTGCGCTGCGGGATGATCGCAGCAGACACTGCACCTATAGTCCCCCTTAAGTAGATAGAAGATGGGGTGTATGGGATCTTACTATAATATACCCAAAGCCATATTCTATCTACTTAAGGGGGACTATAGCCCATAAGCCAATCCGACTTCTCATGACTGAGGTGCTTTGGGGGCAGAAGCCTGACAAGCCAGTCACCAAGCTCCAGGAATAAATTGACATGTTAGGGTTTAGGGTTTATATTGGGGTTATATCAGGGATATTTGAGGGTCAGTCCATAGAGGGATTACCTGCATGGAGGAACATATCGCCAAAACAGTTTGACGTTTTTTTGTTACAAAATGTTTGATTGTCGGATGGGGCTATGATACCGTGAGGGATTGCAACGAGTAAAGCAAGTGTTTCAGAGTCTCAGCTTGTTGAGAAGAGAGTCACGCAAATGCGGTTTAGACAGACTACAGACTCAGACCGGCGGGAAACCCCAACCGCAAAGTTCAGGAATCCGGCACAGTCACAAGGAGATAGTCATGGAGCTGTGTTTTTCGATGAGGCTTCGGCTCTCCTCCACCGACTGACGCCCCTGGTAATTATCATATCTTCACTATCTATGGCTGCTGCGGGAAATAGTCGGCTCGGCCAGCCTCTTCCAAGCCTCAACTTGTAAACTGCAAGCGCTTCTGAAACCAGGAGGCCTTTGAGATGTCACGGTCTGGTCCG